>CAUYLG010073590.1:0-27522 GCA_963573385.1 Cacajao melanocephalus
ATCACAGATGTGCACCACCATGCCCAGCTAATTTTTTTGTATATTTTGTAGAGACAGGGTTTCACCGTGTTGGCCAGGCTAGTCTCGAACTTCTGACCGCAGGTGATCTGCCCACCTCTGCCTCCCAAAGTGCTGGGATTACAGGAATAAGCCATGGTGCCTGGTCCCAAGTCCCCTTAAATCATGTAAAATTTAAGGAGTATGTGGCATGTGCAGTTTTCTGTGAAGAGGATCCTTAATCTTCATCAGATTCTCAAAGTGATCCAGGAGCCAAAGTGATCTACAGGCTGATCTATGAGCTCACCAGTCCCAACTACGGTTTCTCTTCCAGAGCTGGCCTTCTCAGCTCCGGCTTGACCTAGTGGCCACAGTGTGTGGCTGGCTTTGGAAAGAAAAGGAAACCCTATTTACATTATTTGTATCCCAGCATCCTCACCTCTTCAGGAGTCTAGCTGAAGAGTTTGGATCTTAGTTCCCACCTTTTCCTGTGTATTCATTACAATGCATGGAGCGATGAGAGTAATTCCTATGTTAAATGTGGCCAGAGGTTGGCAGACCAAGGAGCAAGTTACCATCCTCCCAAATTACTATTACACTTCCATAGAAAGTCCTCTAAAAACTCGCCACAGGCATTACCAAATTTACCCTTTATTGCATTATGTTAAGCCTTTGAGGTATAAATCACTAAAGGTAATTGCTCCAGGTCATAAAGCAAACCAAATACACCTCAATACCAAAGCTTGAATCCCAGAGAGAAAAATAAAAAAATAAACAGCACCCAGGACCCTCAGGGTCAGCAAAGACTCTTCTAAACCATCTGTCCGGGTCAGCTCCTCATTTAGATCGGTGCTGACAGAAACAGAAACAGAAACGCCAGGGGCCAGAAATGTGGCCAGGGCAATGCTCCGCTGTTCTAGGCACCGTTCGTTCGAATATATCGTCAGTGTCACTAGGTGTCACTTAGAAAGGAGACACGCCCTACCTAGACTGCCACGAAAGCTGAGCGTTACAGGGTACGTAGTCGCCCTCAGGTTACCGACCAAGTCCGTTAGATTCCAGAGGACAAAAGGCAGGGAGCTTTCTGGTCTTGGGGCCTTTAAATAGAGAGGCGCCATCTACTGCCGAGAACCCAGTCAACAACTCGAGGACAAAGCTGCACTCACTCCCGGACGGCTGAGCTCTGGGCCCCGTTAACCCTACTTTGAGACTCGTCCACTAAACGGCAACTCCAGCAGTCCCAGCCGAAATGCCCCACACCCGCGCCCCGTTGGCCTGCAGACGCGAAGACTGACAAGCACTCTGTCCGCGCGCACACCGGGGGCTCGCGGCACCGGTGGCCCCGCCCAGGCCCCCGTACACTCACTCACCAGCCTGGTAGCCCGGTAAGGCCCGGGCCCCACGATTCGGTGCTCCATGGCGCGTAGGCAGCAGCGGCCGCAGCCGCACCAGCGCAGATCCCCGCCAGCCGGCGGAGCAGCAGTTTGAATCGCGAGCCCTCGGGCTCCGGGCGCTGATTGGGCGGCGCGGCGGCACGTGACCGGAACTACGCGGTGTGGGCGGGGAAGCCGGCGTCTCCTTGGGGACCCGCGGCGGAGGGCGCTCCGGGTGCCAAATTGCCGGGAGCGAAATCTGTTGCCCACCCTGGTCCCACCGTGCTAGCGCACCTGGGTGGGTGCAAGTGAGGGGCCGGGGGCGTGTCCCCCGCGCTGGACGGCGCTGTGCAGCGTCCTTCCCAGATTTCTGCATCTGCTCAATATGCTTCCTCCTCAAAAGGGTCAATAAAAGGGTGTTATCCAGCAACTGAAACCCAGCTCTAGGCCGCGTGGATAAATCCCTGTCCTCACTACCAAGTGCACTATGAGCCTGAAGGTGCTGCTAACGCTGGGAGAAGCGGGTAGTGAAATGAAGCGAGGCGACAGCTTTTACGAGTGGAGGGACATTTAGAAACGGGATAAAGAGCACATGGCCAAAAGGAGTGTAGACAGTGTGTACGGGCAATAAAGAACGGGAAGGAAGCCCCGATTCATCTGCTGTTTGTTCTCTTGATAGTCTTTTCTCCTTCAATTTGAGTTCTATGTTTTGGATTGGACTAAAATTTTTAGTCCTCGGCAATAGGGTTGTGAGTCCTCCTTTGACTGCTTAGAATTTTCCCTCTGGGAATTGCTAGTCCGATTTGCAGTCTTTCAGAGGGACGAATAAAGTAACTCCATATACCTGCGAACCTGTACACCTGTTCATATTTGGTCATCTCGGTAAGTACCCAGGACAAGACGTTGAAGGAGTGAAGATGTGCCATTCTAAAATATGCCTAATTGGTATATTGATTATTTCGAGCCGAAAACATTGGAGAAATAGTAGTTTCGGAAAAGGCAAGCTGACCTGCCTCTTCCTATGCAGCAAGCCATAAAGATTTCTCTGGAAGGGGCATCCTCTCCCTACCACGGTGAGAAAATAGCCCTTATCACCAAAGGTTTAGATTTGAAGGCTGCAGTGGACTGAATAAACATTCTTAACAAAGTAACCTTATCTTCCACTAGGAGATATAGGAGATTTTTAATATATATCTTCTAGTGACTCCCTAGAAAACGTTACTGCCTTTGTGAGTTGTGGAAGTTACTCGTCATAGGGCACCAAAATATGTTAGCAATTGTCTATATCACAGACACCGGCTCAAAGTAAGTTACCGCCAGCGAATCCCTACAGATCTGCAGCAACCTCAATTCTTGCCTCCTCAGAAGAAAGAATTCGACTGAGGGGCAGAAGGCAAAAGGAGAGACCAAAGCAAGTTTTAGAGCAGGAGTGAGTTTATTAAAAAGCTTTAGAGCCAGAATGAAAGGAAGTACACTTGGAAGAGGGCCAAGCGGGTGACTTGAGAGATCTAGTGCTGGTTTGACCTTTTGACCTGGGGTTTTGTAGGCTGGCATACTTCTGGGGTCTTGCTTTTTGGGGCTTTGCATTATTTCTCTCCTGATTCTTCCCTTGGGGTAGGCTGTCCACATGCGCATGCTTAAGCCCACCTGCCCATGCTTGAGCCCACCTGCCCAGCTCCTAAGATGTTATCTAGAAGCCACTGATCACCAATTTCAAGAGTTTTCTATTAGGAAACTGCCTTTCCCTGGTGCGGGCTGTGACCAACTATTATTTTAGAAAGACAATTAACAACTGCCTGACCATCACTTGAGGGTTGCCTGACATTCCTGATGTGTGTGTGTATGAGGGGGAGCCCTCTCCTGCCCTGCTCATGCCTGATTAGCTATTTACTCTAGCACCCTAGCCAGATTTTCTTTGTCATGGCTTTTCTTCTCAAATTTATCTTTCTTTGTCTAAAAATAAATAAATTAATTGCATCTTACTTTGACCATTTCTTAAGACTTCACTCTCTTGTGAAGATCCCCATGTGCATGTAAAACTAATAAAATGTGTGTACATTTCTCTTGGTAATCTTTCTGGAGTCAGTGTAGTTTCTAGATTCAGCTGGAGAGCTCATTAAGAAGTAAAAGGGAGGTTGGAGGTAATTTCTGGCTCCCCTATGTGATAATAAGAAAGCTATGTCAGGGATTGGACTCCCACCTTTTCTCATCCTCAAAACCACACCACTACTACCACCCATTTTCTGCTTTAGGTTTTTATTTAGAAGGCCCAAGAAAAGTCCTGAAATTATATATATAGCTTTGTGATTGAAAAAAGCAATTAAAACTGTTTTTCTTGCTTCCAGTAAGTGAATTCTTATAAGAACTTTTTTTTTAACCTCAGCTCCATGGAAGAAATCTTCTTGTCCTTGGCAATGAATACAAAGGGATACTTGTGTCCTTGACACAAGAAACAGGAGAAAGGGAATTTTAGAGCCTTGTCTGTCTGAGACCTGCTACCACCTATCATGGTGGTGAAACTGAAATCTGATACAAAACATCCTGTCCAGCATTATGCAGCTTTCTAGTTCTGTAAGTATCACAGACCATGAAATTCCATAGATCTGGGTTTCAATAATGACCGGTACTACTTACCAGCAGAGTGACTAAATTATTTAATTTCCATCTACTCACTGGTAAACTGGGAATATTAATGATTATCTTGCAGAGTTGTAAGGATGTATGTAAAGTGCTAAATACAGTACCCAGCATATATTTACAGTGCCCAGCATATAGCAGTAATAAAAAGAACTGTTTAAAAAAAAATCATGCCAGCTTCTTGAACATTTCCCAAGAGACTGTTATTAGCCATAAATAAGACGGCTGTTACTTGAAAGGCATACTTCCAAAGATTTACATATCAGAAGTCACAAGGAGTCGTTGCAGGGGCCAGGGGCGACTCCCCAATGCTGGACAACACTGTGCTAGACTTCAGCGCCTACGCAACACAAACACGCACAAGCTTTCTCTGTAAAAGGGTCAATAAAATGTTGTCATCCAGCAATGCCTCACACCTATAATCCCATTACTTTGGGAGACCAAGGCAGGTGGATCACTTGAACCTAGGATTTCGAGACCAGCCTGGGCAACATGGCGAAACCCTGTCTCTACTAGATGTACAAAAATTAGCTGACCGTAGTGGCATGCGTCTGTAGTCCCAGCTACTCAGGAGGCTGAGGTGGGAGAATCACTTGAACCCGGGAGGTAGAAGTTGCAGTGAGCCAAGATAGCCCCACTACACTTCAGCCAGAGTGAGACTCTGTCTCTAAATAAATAAATAAATGCCTCAAAGAAATCAAGGTCTTACATTCGTTCATTCACTTATTCAACAAGTATGTATGAATACACTACTGTGTGCCAGCTACAATTCCAGTCACTGGAATCATTCAATAGATAAAATGCAGCTTCTAGGAGCCAACTCCTAAGTAGAGGAAGGGATGATAAGCCACTTATAATACATTCAAATATGTATTACACATAGGTGGTGATTGAGTACTGGGAAGAAAAGTCAAAGACTAAAGTGGAGAGGGTGGTAGGGGGAAGTTGCTGTTTTGGTTCAGGTGGTCATTCAAGGAAGGCATCGTTGATGAAGTGACATCTGAGTTGACAATCTGAGTGAAGCAAGGGGTAGTTTTCTGGGGAAGAGCTTCTAAGCCAAAAGAATGAGCAGCCCATGAGAACCTTGAGGTCTGCCCATTCTTTCAATATCCAGGAGACATGGGAAGGAGGCTGGTGCTGACTAGAGTGAGAGAGTAAAAGGGGCAGTGGAGGAGATGGAGCTGAATACAGAGTGGAGTGGGGCTTTCAGGCCAGATTATGGGCCATGGGATTCTGATCTTATTCTGAATTAGTGAAAATATATTAAAAGTTTTGATAGCAGAGTGATCAAAACAGATCACAATCACTCTGCTGATCTTTGGCCAATCATTTCGGCCAAATCACTCTGGCCATTGTGTGGATACTGGACTGGGGTAGGCATCAAGGGTGAAAGAGGAGGCTGGAAAGCCAGTTGAGGAAGCTGCTACAATACCTCAGCAGGTAAAAGTAAACCTATTTGCTTGGTATGGTGCTTGTCACATAGTGACATTCAACAACTATTTACTGAGTGAGTAAATGAGTGAGCAAATGAAACTAAGCCTTCGAAGTTATCCATTTCTTAAAGATCAATTTGATTCATTCATTCTGTTTGCCATTTATCATATGAATATATGCAACAAAATAATAGCTAGCTTTTATTTTTATTTTAGTCTATTAGATTTGCTTTTAAAACTCTTACTTTTTATCATTAAAGTCCTCTGAGCTTGCTTTTCCCTTTTGAGTTTGGGAAAATATAATCTATACACACTCCATGACTTGTGTTATAATGGCCCCTCCACCTCCTGCTGCCTCACACTTACATTACAGTACAAAGTTAGCATAATAAAACTTGTGCCAAGGAATAGAGCTAAGTGGATTTTCATATTTGAGTATAAGCTCAATTTCTGAAACATGGCTGTTATGCCATATAGTATATATATTGAAGCATAATTCTTTACACCTTGGAAAGAGACATAATGAAAAAAAATTTTAACTAACATTGATCTGGCCACGAAATATAGTATGAATTAAAGCAGAAAGATTCTGAAGATAGGAAAGCCATTTGGAGACAGCTGGAGGAATATGGGTATGGATTTCCATGAGTAATAGAGTGTTATGAGAAAATACCCATGTAATCTTGAGCAAGACTCAATTTCTCTGATTATCAGTTTCCTCGTCAATAAAATAGAAATAATAATAGTACCTGCTTCATAGCATGTTGAAAGACTTAACTGAGGAAATATATACAAAGCTCTTAGAACTTTGTTTCCTTTGTATGGTAGGCAGAATTCTAAGGAGGCCTCTATTTCAGAAAAAGAGAACTAATAGAAGACATATACATAAATGTACAGAGAAAGAGACAACGACAGACACAGATTTATTAAAAGGAACTGGTTCACATGATTATGGAGCCTGATTAGTCCTAAGATCTGTAGTTGGCAAGCTGAAAACCTGGGAGAGATGGTAGTATATTTGCAGTCCAAGTTCAAAGATCTGAGAACCAGGGCCAATGGCATAGCTCCAGTTTAAAGTCTGGTAGGCTTAAGCCCAGGAAGAACTGATATTTCAGTTCCAGTTTAAAGTCAAGAAAAAAAGGATGTTCCAGCCTGAAGGCAGTCAGGCAGAAGAAATTCCTTCTTATTCAAGAGAGAAATAGTCTTTTGTTTTATTCAAGCCTTCCACTGATTGGATGAGGTCTACCTATATTAGAGAGATCAGTCTACTTTAGTCTATTGACTTACATGTTAAACTATCAAAAACAACCTCAAGAAACACTCAGAATAATGTTTGATCAAGTATCTGGGCACCCTGTGGCCCAGTCAACTTGCACATAAAATTAACCATTATAGTCCCTGAGACTCCCAGCCCCTGATATACATAAACCTTCTTCCCATTAGTCAACCAAACACTAATCTAGGTACTGCTATAATGGAATTTTACACATGTAATTAAGGTTGCTGATCTTGAGGAGGTAGGACAAATATCTAGGTGGGCCTACTTTTTTTTTTTTTTTTTTTTAGATGAATCCTCGCGCTGTCACGAGGCTGGAGTGCAGTGGCCCGATCTCAGCTCACTGCAACCTCTGCCTCCTGGGTTCAAGCAATTCTCCTGCCTCAGCCTCCTGAGTAGCCAGGACTACAGGTGTGCACCACCACACCCAGCTAATTTTTGTATTTTCAGTAGAGACAAGGTTTTACCATGTTGGCCAGGATGGTCTCAATCTCCTGACCTTGTGACCCACCCGCCTCGGCCTCCCAAAGTACTGGGATTACAGGCGGGAGCCACTGCACCGGGCTAGGTGGGCCTGCCTAATCGTATTAGCTCCTTAAAAGGACAGAATTTTCTCCAACTAGTTGTATAAGGGAAGCCAGGACTAAATTCCACCAACCTGAACGAGCTTCAAAGCAGATTTTCCCTCAAAGCCTCTACAGGAGAACTCAGTTGGCTGATGCCTTGATTTTAGCCTCCCAATACCTGATACACTAAGCAGAGAGCAGCCACACTGTGCCAGATTTCTGACCTATTGAACTGTGAACTAATAAATAGGTGTTGCTTAAAATCCAGTACATCGGTAGTAATTTCTTATGTAACAACAGAAACCTGATATACATTTTACACACAAAATTCTCAAATGCTTGTTCTAGCTACTACATGGCAGGAGTAGGAGTGGGAAAAAAGGTCAATATTTAGTGAATGATTAGTTACAAGGGATGAGGGAGAAGCAAACATCGATGATGGCTCCAAATATCTTCTGGAAAAAAAATGTGTCATTAACCATAAAGAAAGAAGAGTTGTCTGGGTAAGCAAGAAGGAACATGGAGAAGGGGTCTCAGACTTTCCTATGCATAAGAATTGTCAAGGTTCTTATGCATGGTAAAGTGCATAAAACTCAATTTTATGGATTCCACCCACAGAGGTACCTAGAAGTACCTAGATTCTGTAGTTAATTTATTGTTTCACTATTTGCTAGTAGCTCCAAAGATCCATGACATGTACAATTTTCTAATCTTGATAAATCAAAAACTTGAAATCCCCACCTTGGGGACTGGAGTGTAAGAGAATATCATCTAGCTTGTAATTAAGCCCGTACAACCACCTGGGATCCTCAGCTCAATATGGCTTTCTACTTTTCTAAAAGAGAAACGTAGAGTTAATCTCTACTTTTCATGCCAATGTAGGTTGCAGGAAAAATATTTTGTTATACTGGTATTGGAGAATTCACACAAGTCACTGGACGTATTCCTTAGACATGCCAAAGGCCAAAAGACGTTGAGAGTCAGACATGCAGTATTTGAATGAGAATGAAACATTCAAAGAGAAATAACCCATACTTGAAAATACTAGATTAAGAGGTTGGGTACAGTCGGGGAAGTTGGAGCGAGGAAGACTAGAGAGAGGAACAGAGGACCTTTCCAATGTCCCATCTGGTTTAATGCCTTGACTGACCTGTTTCTCTAGCCCTCATCCTACTACTTCACATTTGTGTCTAGACTTATCTGCCTACATCTGGCACTTCACTTTCCACAGTCTCTCAGCCTTCCCTGGGCCCATGATAGATCTTATGATAGGGGCTTGTCCCACTCTTGGTTCCATTCCTGGAAGCTAAAGCTCTGGACATTCATCAAAGACCTTCTCCTCTATTTCACATTTAAAGGCACAAGATTCAAGTTTCTGCCTCAGCAGAATTACAAATCATTACATATTACTGAGCTTTGGAGTAGGGGACAAATAGTCAAACAATACATTTTTTGATATCCAGTATTAGTAGATCAGTTTTCTGGCCCATGGCACCTAAGCTCAGTTGTAAAAGAAATCAAAGAAGTAAGATAAAATTATTGGTATTTTTTAAAAAGTCATCACAAATGGTCCCTGAAATAGCAAGTGTACTTAATTTAGTTGGAAAAAAAAACCAAAAAAACCTTAATTTAAAATTTAAAAAAGAAGTCAAGTGCTCAAGGCAGAGGTTGCTTCCTGCAGGGCAAGATATTTAACAGGAAATTTCCTACACCTGGAATCAACAGCAGAGCATCCTGGGAGCCTAGGCCCATGGACCACACATACATGCAAGAACCCAGAATCAGAAGTAGAGAGTAGCCAGGTGTGCAATCCTAGCGACTCTGGAGAACTGCTTGAGGCCAAGAGTGTGAGACCAGTCACGACAAAATAGTGAGACCCTTGTCACTACAAAAAAAAATTTTTTTTTAATTTTTTAATTAGCCAGGCTTGGTGGCACATACCTGTAGTCCTAGTTACTGAGGAGGCTGAGGTGGGAAGATTGATTAAGTCCAGAAGTTTGAGGCTGAACTTCAGCCTGAGCAACAGATGGAGATCCTATCTCTAAAAAATAAAAAATAAATTTAAAAAAATGGATAGTGGTCAGCATCACTAAGCCAGAAACAGGATGAAATTGAGACTGTGAGCAAAAGCAGTTGGGGAACAAGGAAGGTCTGTGAGCTGGGGTTGGGGCAGGGCGTCTGTATGTGTTGGGCTATCATGAAGGGCTAACAGAGGCAACAGTGGTGATTGTGTTCGCCTGCAACACTGCTGCTCTTATTTTCTTGCAGAGCCAAGCAACTGCAACTTGCTAGGGTATAAAAATGTAAAAAACAAAATCATTTTAAGCTTTTGTCCTTACTGATGATGATTACATTTTTTATATTTTGCTTTTATTTGCAATACAGATTTTTTCTTTTTCCTTATTCTTTTTTCTTTCTTTCATTTTCAAAGGTTTTAATGATGGTTCAAATATAGGCTTATCATTTAATTATATTAAATGTTTTGAATCTGATAAATCGTCTGTGGTAGAAAAAAATCTACATTTTATTTAAAGACTCTTTTGGAGTAGTTTTAGGCTCACGGCAAAATTGAGAGGAAGATAGAAAGGTTTCTCATATACCCTTTTACCCACCTGTGCCTAGCTTCTCTCATTATCAACATCCTCCACTACAGTGCTGCATTTGTTACAATTGATGTTTTAACTTTTTACTAGATTACAATACATTGATATAGTAGCGATCTAAGTCCCTTCCCAAACATTATGTGAAATTGTAATCCCCAGTGTTGGAGGTGGGACCTGGTGGGAGATGACTGGATCGAGGGGGTGGTTTTTAATGGCTTAGCATCATCCTCCTCGTGCTATTCTTCTGACTGAGTTCTCACAAGATCTGGTTATTTTAAAGTGTATAGCACCTCCCCGCTTTCTCTCGTCTTCCTGCTCCCACCATGGAAGACAAGCCTGCTTCCTCTTCACCTTCTGCCACGATTGTACCTTTCCTGAGGCCTCCCCAGAAGCTGAGCAGCTGGCCAGCGTCATGCTTCCTGTACAGCTTGTGGAACTGTGAGCCAATTAAACCTCTTCTTTATGACTTATTATCCCAGGTATTTCTTTATAGCAATTCAAAAAAATGGACTAATACACACATATGGAGAAAAGTGCACAAATCTTCTTTATATTGTTTGGTGAATTTCACAACCTAAACACATCGTGTAACCAGCACCCAGATCAAGAAACAATATATGAAGACTGGCCCTCCTGCAGCAGTTCCACAGTGTAATGGTAAACATACTGGATTCTGAATCCAGCTGTTCAAATTCAAGAAACAAGCATGACGAGCACCTGAGAAGACCCTCTCATGCCACTGTCAGTCTCTACTTGCTAAGGGTAAGTGACACAGATATTTTACTGTGTAAGAAGAAAGAGAAGCAAGAAAGACTATACAGCAGACACTGAGTCACAAGTTGCCAGGAATTTAGTCCATCTACATTATATCCCAAAAACCAATGTTGAAAACTGAGAAAAGGATAGAAGGATTTTATTTAATAGAAACTCTAATAGTATCCAGTTTCAGCCTTGACTGGATCTACCATTTGTGACTTTTCCCCTTTCAATTAAAACTGGAGTGACCTTCTAGACATAGAAACCTGTTTGACTGTATTTTCTTGTCTATCTTTCTCTGAAAAGCCTCTGGTTTGCTCCTAGAATTAATTCACAGGGCAGTGGTTTTATTCCAGTTCCAATGAGGGATTAGTAGAGAGAGTGGCTCTGCAGAACTCACTATGAAGTTGTACCCAATCTGTCAACAAACCAGAATCCTGGAGAGTATTTTAAAAAGAGTTGCCAAGGCCTGACTTCAGAGCTCTTGAAACTAGCTGCTTTTAGGAGAGAGAGATCAGAAGAGTTACCACAGAATGTCTTTTTTTTTTTTTTTAACTTTTTTGAAAGACAGGGCCTCACTCTGTTGCCCAAACTGGAGTGCAGTGGTGTGATCTCTTGTCTCACTGAAACCTCTGCTTCCCAGGCTTAAGCAATTCTCCCATCTCAGCCTCCCAAGTAGCTGGGACCACAGGCGCATGCCACCATGCCCAGCTAATTTTTGTATTTTTTTGTAGAGATAAGGTTTTGCCATGTTGCCCAGGCTGGTCTTGGACTACTGGCTCAAGAGATCTGCCCGTCTTGATCTTCCAAAGTGCTGGGATTACAGACATGAGCCACCATGCCCAGGGTTTTTTTTTTTTTTTTTTAAAAGACAGAGTCTCACCATCACCCAGTGACATCACTGGAGTGCAGTGATGCAATCATAGCTCACTGTAAACCTCAAACTCCTTAGCTCAAGTGATCTTCCTGCCCCAGCCTCCTGAGTAGTTAGGACTACCATGCCTGGCTAATTTGTTTTCTTAACCTTTGTAGAGATGGGGGTCTTGCTATGTTGTCCAGGCTGGTCTTTATCTCCTCATCTCAGACAATCCTCTCACCTCAGTACTTGGATTACAGGCATGGGCCACTCTCTCCAGCCAGAAATGCCATTATTATCTGATCTCCTCCTGCAAGCTAGCTGAGAGCTGAAGGTGGGGTTCTGCAGGCCTTGCTATTAAGTATCCTGAGGACCTGGGCAGAATCCTAGGAGACAATAGCTCTTGCTGTTCTTCTGTACTTGAAGCTCAAGTTATCAGAAGTAGCATCTTAAAGCAAGATTAGATAAAGATCATAAGGAGATTCAAGTCAAGTCTTCAAACTGAGCCAGGGAAAGTAGAGAACCCAAGGAGATGGAAACAGAGGAGGTACAATCAGAGAGGATGTTGATGCAGAGCATGGAGTTACTATAAGCTGCAGCACAAATAGCCAGAGCCAAGTTTTGACCAGCAACCTTTAAAGAGTTAAGGACCACAACTCCATCTACTGAGAGTTCTTGCCCCAAAATTTGAACCTAAGCTGCCCATACTTCATCATTATGATCCAATTACCAATTTACAGGAATGCAGAGGATAGAAGAAAAGGGGGTGGAGGTGCAATGAGCAAAATTCTATAAATGTGGGAAATTCTATACATGACCAGGTGTTTGCAATTGCAGGAAGAGGGAATGTGCCTGATGGAGGGAGAACCCATAAGATATTTAAGACAAATTAATTAATTACAGTATGTTGACAATATTTAGATCACTGTTCAATGAACTGTAAAAATAATGAAAACAAAAAAATTTAAGTACAATTATGAGATAATTGGAAGTTGGAATACTGAATTGCTAATTTGAGGATAATCAGAAATTGTGGTTTAAATTTTATGCATGATCATTGTGCTGTGGATATATATATTTTAAAACTCCTTAATCTTTTAGGGTAGTAGTTTTAGACCTGGAGCAGGCATCAGAATACCAGGAGGACTTATTAAAACACAGATGATTAAGCACTACCCCCAAGAGATTCTGATTCAGTAGGACATCGTTGGCACCTAAGAATTTCCATTTCCACCAACGTTCCAGTAGATTGTGATGTTGCAAGTCTGGAGGCCACATGCTTTTTAGCTTTTTTTTTTGTTTTTTTTAAACAATTGTTTTTAGAATTGTTTTAGATTTATATTTCGAGATACGCATGATTAAAGGATACAGTTTCTAAGATGTGCCTAAAAATCATATGGAGGAATGGGCAAGGGTAGAGACAGACAAGATTGCCTATAATTGATCATTGTTGGAGCTGGAAGATGATGGGTGTATAAGAAACTATTGTTACTATTCTGCCTACTTTTATTATGTTTGAAATTTCTGTTTTAAAACTTTTATTAAGATAAACACACACACACACACACACACACAGACACACACACACACACAAAATCAGTAAAGCATTTGACAAAACTCAACATCCATTCCTGATTTTAAAAACCAACCATGGATGCTTGGTACCAGAAAAACCTCTCAACAAACTAAGGAACATATAGGAACTTCCTCAACCTGATAAAAAGAATCTATGAAAATCCTACAGCTAACATTACAATTAACACTGAAAGACTGAATGCTTTCTCCCTAACACCAGCAACAAGGCAAGGATGTCAGCCTTCATTATTATTTTTATTTTTTTAAGTGTATCCACGTAACTTTCTATATTGTCTTTTTTTAATTAAATTTTATTTTTTTATTATACTTTAAGTTCTGGGATACATGTGCAGAACATGCAGGTTTGTTACATAGGTATACAAGTGCCATGGTGGTTTGCTGCACCTACCAACACATCATCTATATTAGATATTTCTCCTAATGCTATCCCTCCCTGAGCCCCAAGGAGTGCAGAACCCAAGGAGATGGAAACAGAGGAAGTACAGTCACAGGCTCTGGTGTGTGGTGATCCCCTTCCTGTGTGCATATGTTTTCATTGTTCAATTCCCATTTATGAGTGAGAACATACAGTGTTTGGTTTTCTGTTCCTGTGTTTGTTTGCTGAGAATGATGGCTTCCAGCTTAATCCATGTCCCTGCAAAAGACATTAACTCATTCTTTTTTATGACTGCATAGTATTCCATAGTATGTATGTGCCACATTTTCTTTATCCAGTCTATCATTGATGGGCATTTTGGTTGGTTCCAAGTCTTTGCTATTGTGAATAGTGCTGCAATAAACATACTGTGCATGTGTCTTTATAGTAGAATGATTTATAATTTTGGGGGTATATACCCAGAAATGAGATTGCTAGGTCAAACGGTATTCTGGTTCTAGATCCTTGAGGAATCGCCACACTGTCTTCCACAATGATTGAACTAATTTACATTCCCACCAACAGTGTAAAAGCGTTCCTATTTTTCCACATCCTCTCTAGTATCTGTTGTTTCCTGACATTTTAATGATCGCCATTCTAACTGGCATGAGATGGTATCTCATTGTGGTTTTGATTTGTGTTTCTCTAATGACCAGTGATGATGAGCTTTTTAAAATATGTTTGTTGGCTGCATAAACGTCTTCTTTTGAGAAGTGTCTGTTCATATCATTTGCCCACTTTCTGATAGGGTTGTTCATTTTTTTCTTCTAAATTTTTTTAAGTTCTTTGTAGATTCTGGATACTAGCCTTTTGTCAGATGGACAGATTGCAAAAGTTTTCTCCCATTCTGTAGATTGCCTGTTCACTCTGATGAGTTTCTTTTGCTGTGTAGAAGCTTTTTAGTTTAATTAGATCCTATTTGTCAATTCTGGCTTTTGTTGCCATTGCTTTTGGTATTTTAGTCATAATGTCCATGGATCAGAAAACTCATATAACAAAGAGGTCTTGTCTCTAAAAACTGACTTATAGATTTCATGCAATCTCAAAACAGCAAGCTAATATCAAAATTTATAAGGAAATGCTAAGGACCTAGAATAGCCACTTGAAAATAAAGAACAAATTTGGAGGACTAACACTATCTGATTTCAAACTACACCAATCAAGAGAATGTGTGGCATTGGTATAAAGATAGACAAATAGACTAATGGAAACTAAATGAGTCCAGATATTAAAGTATTATACTCCCAACATTTATTTCTAAATAACTTCCTTGGAATTAAAGCACACATATTCTATATAAACTGGAAATATTATACATTATAGAAAGATTGCTAACACTCACAACAAAAGCCGATTGTGCTTATAATACCCCAAATTTACTGTTCTACTAGTATTACCATTGAATGTCACCACTATACTTAAATATGTTAACAAATTCTCCCATTCTTGGATCTAACTGGCAAGCTCTATATCTCCTTCACAAAGCCCACCTGCTAGAAAATTGGAGGAGGAATTCCACTGTGTACCACTGGCATCATCCCTGTAGCCAAGGATAGAAACTATAGCAGGGTAGGGGCTGGATGATTGTAGGGGTAATGGCTCTGATATTGTTTGTCTCTGTGTCCCCACCAAAATCTCATGTTATTTTAATCCCTAATGTTGGGGGAGGGACCTGGTAGGTGGTGACTAGATCATGGGAGTAGATTTTCCCCTTGTTGTTCTTGTGATAGTGAGTGAGTCTGCACGAGATCTGGTTGTTTGAAAGTGTGTAGCATGTCCCCCTTTGCTCTCTCTTGCTTGCCATGTGACAATGTGCCTGCTTTCCCTTTGCCTTCTGCCATGATTGTAAGTTTCCTGAGGCCTCCCAAGAAGCAGAAGCCTGGATAGCCCACAGAATCAAGAGCCAATTAAACCTCTTTTCTTTATATATTACCCAGTTTCAGTTTCAGGTAGGTATTTATAGCAGTGTGAGAATGGACTAACACAGGCTCTCTATTGTAAGAGTCTATAGGAGCATTTTTCTTTCTAAATCTGCATTCTATCTCAACTTGGGAGCCCCAGGTGGGTTTCTTTTCTTCCTTAACTAATGTTGAGAATGAATACCTATTCTACTCTTAGTCATATTACCACATAGAGAGACTTCCTTAGAGCAGTGGTTCTCAAGCTTGTCTGCATGTTACAATCATCCGGGGAATTTCAAAACTACTGATGCCTGTGTTCCACCTCCATGGATTGTAATTTAATGGTTCTGGGGTTGGGGGCATAGGATTCCCAAGTGATTCAAATGTGCAATCCAGCTTAAGAACCACTGCCCTTGAGGAGCATTTCTGGCCTTGTAACTTGTCTGAACAGGGAGTTTAGGAGGTAAAATCGGGAAGCATGTTTCAGACACTTCTGGGTTATCTGCAGGATCTGCCTACGTGTAAAGTCTACTAGTTCTGTACTGCCATTCTGAGCCATCAATTTTATAAGAACAGGCTTTACGCAAGGGACAGAGGGAGCAGTAAGTGGGAGAAGTCTATTCTTGCCCAGGAGTGACTATGACAAGATAATTATGTCTAACTTAGGCATGAGGAAATATCAGCAAGTTCGTTTAGTCATAGACGTAAAGCCATCTAACCACTTATCTACCCAACTTTTTATCTGAAAAAAATTCAAAGGCACAGAAAAGCTCAAATCATCCAATGACACCTATGTACTCTCCACCTAGATTCATAAATTATTAACATTTTGTTCTAGTTGCCAACTCTCTCTGTCTTACTCATGCTCCCATGCTCCCTCTGTGTTTTTTTTTTTCTCTGAACATATACAACTGACACTTGAATGACATGGGTTTGAACTATGTAGGTCCATTTTGGTGAAATTTTTCAACAAAAGTTATACCAATTGTGCCTGCCTTTCCTGCCTCCCCTTCCGCCTTCTCCAACTCTTTCACCTCCGCCACCAGAGACAGCAAAACCAACTTCTCTTCCTCCTCCTCTGCAGCCTATTCAATGTGAAAACAATGATAATGAAGACCTTTACGATGATCCATTTCTACTTAATAGTAAATATATTTCCTCTTCTTTATGATTTTCTTGATAACATTTCTCTAGCTTAATTCATCATAAGAACACAATATATAATACCTATAAAATACAAAATATAAAAGCTATTAGTAGTTGAGTTTTTGGAGAGTCAAATGTTATATGTGGATTTTTGACTGCATAGGGGATTAGCACTCCTAACCCCCCATATTGTTCAAGGGTGAACTATATATCTCCACAGGTATCTCCTAAGAACAAAGGAACCTTCTCCTTAACCACAATACCACTTTTACAGTTTAACATTGATAAAATATTATCTAATATATGGTTCATATTTAAATTTCTCCAATTTACCTAAAAAATTTCTTTATAGCTATTTTAAAGACCACATACTGCATTTGGTTTGTTTCTTTACTCTCCATAATGTAGAATAATCTCTTTCCTTTTTACTATACATTGACACATTTGAAAAGTCCAGATCGCTTGTATCATAGAACACCCTATAATGATTGTTCCTTATGATTCAATTCATGTTGAACATTGAGCAAGATAGTATGTTGATGATTTTATGCACTTCCAATTGCATCACATCCGGAAGAATGTGGTGTCAGTTTGTCCCATTATCTGATGCTAAATTTAATCACTTGGATAGGATAGTGCCCACCAGATGTCCCCATTGTACAGATAGCTTTTCTTTTATACTTCATAAGTAATATGTGGAGTGATACTGTGAGATCATACAAATACCCTGTTCCCCAACAAACTTTCACTTAATGGGTTTTTTTTGTTTGCTTGTTTGCTTGTTTTTAAAAAGACAATCCTCACATGTATAAGTTAGTACATTGGTGGTTTCAAATAGTGATTTTCTAATTCTACCATTCCTCCTACATTTTTAACAGGCATTCTTCTGTTAAGAAGAGTTTTTCTCATGATTAGAAATGACGAAGAGAATATTACCACTGACCTCACAGAAATTTAAAAAACCTCCAGAGACTATTAGAAATAACTCTATGCACACCTGTAATCCCAGCACTTTGGGAGGCCAAGGCGGAGGGATCACAAGGTCAAGAGACCGAGACCATCCTGGCCAACATGGTGAAACCCCATCTCTACTAAAAATACAAAAAAATTAACTGGGCGTGGTGGCGCACGCCTGTAGTCCCAGCTACTCGGGAGGCTGAGGCAGGAGAATTGCTTGAACCCAGGAGGCAGAGGTTGCAGTGAACCAAGGTCGTGCCACTGCACTCCAGCCTGGCGCCTGGTGACGGAGTGAGACTCTGTCCCAAAAAAAAAAAAAAAAAAAAAAAAAAACCTCTATGTACACAAACTAGAAAATCTATAAGACATAGATAGATTGCTGAAAACATACAACCTCCCAAGACTGAATCAGGAGAAACTGAAACCCTGAACAGACCAATAATGAGTTCTGAAATTGAATCAGAAATAAAAAGTCTACAATCAGAAAAATCCCTGGACCATATAGATTCACAACCAAATTCTACCAGATGTACAGAGAAGAGCTAGTACCATTTGCTACTGAAACTATTCCAAAAAATTGAGTAGGAGGGGCTCCTCCCTGACTCATTCTATGAGGCCAGCATCATTCTAATACCAAAACCTGGCAGAGACACAGCAAAAAAAAAAAAAAAAAAAAAAAGGAAAAGAATTCAGGCCAATATCCTTGATAAACATAGATACAAAAATCTTCAACAAAATACTAGCAAACTGAATCCAGCAGCACATCAAAAAGCTAATCTACTATGATCAAGTAGGCTTTATCCCTGGGATACAAGGTTTGCTTAATATATTCAAATCAATAAATGTGAATCACATAAACAGAACTGAAAACAAAACCATATGATCATCTCAGTAGATGTAGAAAAGGCTTTTAATAAAATTCAACACCACTTCATGTTAAAAACATGAACAAACTAGGCATTGAAGGAACATACCTCAAAATAATAAAAGCCATCTATGACAAACCCACAGTCAACATTATACTGGATGTGCACAAGCTGGAAGTATTCCCCTTGAGAAGCAAAACAAGACAAGGATACCCACTCTCACTGCACCTATTTAACATAGTACTGGAACTCCTAGCCAGAGCAATCAGGCAAGAGAAAAATATGAAAGGGATCCAAATAGGAAGATAGAATGCTAAACTATCTCTGTTTGCAGACCATAGAATATAACAGAAAACTCCATAGTCTTTGCCCAAAACTTCCTATATCTGATAAACTTCTTCTAAGTTTCAAGATACAAAATCAATGTAAAAAATTAGTAGCATTTCTATACACCAACAACTTCCAAGCCGAGAGCCACATTAAGAACACAATGTATTTTACAAAAAATAAAATACCTAAGAATACAGCTCACCAGGGAGGTGAATAATCTCTATAATGAGAATTATGAAACATCATTGAAAGAAATCAGAGACCAACAAACAAATAGAAAAACATTCCATGCTCATGGATGGGAAGAATCAATATTGTTAAAATGATCATACTGCCCAAAGCAAGTTATAGACTCAACGCTATTCCTATCAAACTATCAATGACATTTTTCATAAAATTAGAAAAAACTATTCTGAAATCCACATGAAACCAAAAAGGAGCTTGAATCACCAATGCAATCCTAAGCAAGCAGAATAAAGCACTTCCCAACCTCAAACTTTACTAACAGGCTACAGTAACAAAAATAGTATGATACTGGTACAAAAACAGATATGTAGACCAATGGAACAGAATAGAGAGCCCAGAAACAAAACCACACATCTATAAGCATCTGATCTTCGATGGTTTTGTCAACAAAGTCAACAAATACAAGCCACAGGGAAAAGACTTCCTCAATAAATGGTGCTAGGATAATTGTCCAGCCATATGCAGAAGATTGAAACTGGACCCCTTCCTTTCACCATACACAAAAAACAACTCAAGATGAATTAACAATTTAAATGTAAAACCTAAAACTATAAAAACCCTTAAAGAAAACCTAGAAAATACCATTCTGGACATAGGCCCTGGCAAAGATTTTATGACAAATATGCCAAAAGCAATTGCAACAAACAGAAAAATTGACAAGTGGGATCTAATTAAACTAAAGAGCTCTGGAAAGAGAAAGAAAGAAAGAAGGGAGAAGGAAGGAAGGAAAGAGAGAGGGAGAGAAAGAGGGAGGGAGGAAGGGAGGGAGGGAGGGAGGAAGGAAGGAAGGAAGGAAGGAAGGAAGGAAGGAAGGAAGGAAGAGACTATCCACAGAGTAAACAGACAACCTACAGAACGGGAGAAAATATTTGCAAATTATGCAACCAACAAAGGTCAAATATCCAGAATCCATAAATAACTTAAACAAATCAACAAGCAAAAAATAACCCCATTAAAAAGTGGGCAAGGGACAGGAACAGACACTTTTCTAAAGAAGACATATGCATAACTAACAAGCATATGAAAAAATGCTCCACATCACTATTCATTAGAAAAATGCAAATCAAAATCACAAGGAGACACCATCTCACCAGTCAGAAAGGCTATTATTAAAAAGTCAAAAAAGTAACAGATGGTGGAGAGGTTGCAGAGTAAAGGGAATGCTTATACACAACACAACTGGTGGAGTGTAAATTAGTGCAGCCACTGTGGAAAAAAGTTTGGTGATTTCTCAGAGAACTTAAAACAAACTACAATTCAACCCAGCGACCCCATTGGTGGATATATACTCAAAGGAATATAAATCACTCTGCCATAAAAACACATACATGCATGCATATGTTCATCACAGCACTGTTCTCAAATAGCAAAGACATGGAACATAAATGCCCATCAATGGTAGACTAGATAAAGAAAATGTGATACATATACACCATGGAATACTATGCAACCATAAAATAGAGTGAGATCACGTCCTTTGCAGCAACATAGATGGAGACTGAGGCCATTATCCTAAGTGAACTAGGATTCACTTAGGAATTCCTAGCACAGGAACAGAAAACCAATACCGCATGTTCTCACTTACAAGTGGGAGCAAAACATTGAGCACATGTGGACCCAATGAAGGGAACAATAAACACTGGGGCCTACTTGAGGGCAGAGGGTGGGCGGGGGGTGGGGATTGAAAAATGATCTCTCAAGTATTAAACTTATTACTTGGATGATGAAATAATCTGTACATCAAACCTTGAGACACACAAACTACCTATATAACAAAACTGTGCATGTACCCCTGAACCTAAAAGATAGAAAAAAAAAAAGAGTTTTTCTCCCTCACTGCCTGTTTTGAGTATAATTATAGACTTAGGAATTCTGTTTACTTAATGAATTATAATCCATTATTGTCATTTTTCTTTTTCAAGCGAGCTCTTGTGTCATTTTGATATATCCCCATTCATCTTTGAGTAGTGCCTTTATTTTTGCTACAAGATGTTTCAAGCCCATCTTGTATATTGCCTGCTCCAGAACTAGAATTAACCATTTCTCTAAGAAACGCTTCATTCTTTTTAACAGGAAATGGTGTTTCTTCCTCTTCATTAGTGACAATGAAGTTCTTATTGGTATCTGCCTGGGTCCTGCATCTATCTCTAAGTTCATTACAAACTCCGGCAGAGGAAAAATAAAGCATTATTGATTCACACCTTTTCGCTTATATTTCCGTACTGATCCCACAAATATTTTTTGAATTCTTACATTGTACAGAGTTATGCTAAGCATAGGGGATAGAATTGTAAGCAAGACACAGACAATTCTGGTCTTCATGGAGCTTACAGTTTTAATGGAGAGGACAAATGTGAATCAGGTGATCATATTTTGATTTTTTTAAATCAAATTTTGATCAAATTTTTGATTTAACTAAAAATAGAGTAAGTGCTCCAAAAATGACTGAGTTCTAGGCATGTAACAAGGAATCTGATATATCCTGTGTAGTGAGGAAGAGGCTTCCCTAAAAATATAAACTGAGATCTAATGTCTGAAAAATGGGTAGAAGTTACTGAGGCCAAGGGTGAGGGTTTATGTATTTGTTAGTGGGGCAATAGAGCCTGGAGGAAGGCAGTAAAGTGAGCAGGTTTTAGACACAGGCAAATAAACTTGGATTATTTTTTTTTTTTTTTTTTTTTTTAGAGACTGCCTGGTTAGTGCTAGGATTACAGGTGTCAGCCACTAAAACTTGAATATTTGAGAAACCAAGAGAATATATACAGCAGCTATGGCTAAAAGCCTGGGCAGATGCTGACTCCATAAAGCTTTGAGGGTAAGTTGAGGGTTTTCATCTTTTTCTTTATTTTCTTTTTTTTGAGGTAGAGTTTTACTCTTGTTGCCTAGGCTGGAGTACAATGGTTCGATCTCGGCTCACTGCAACCTCCGCCTCCTGGGTTCAAGCTATTCTCCTGCCTCAGCCTCGTAAGTAGCTGGGATTACAGGCATGCGCCACCATGCCTGGCTAATTTTTTTTGGTAGAGACAAGGTTTCACCATGTTAGTCAGGCTGGTCTCAAACTCCTGACCTCAGGTGATCCACTCACCTTGGCCTCCAATAGTGCTGGGATTACAGGGTGCTCTACTGCACCCAGCCAAGGGTTTTAGTCTTTATTCTCAGTGTAACAGAAAGCTATGAAAGGGCTTAAGCAGGATAGAGGCATAACTAGATCTGTATTTTAAAACAAATATGGTCTAATACAAAAATGATTAGCTGGAGCAAGACAGGATTTTAGCATTCCAGCTGGAAGGCTCTTTGCAATAGTGTAGAGAGCTAACAAGTAATGTGTCCTAGAGTGGTAGCCGTGAAATATCACTGTCACTTCCTCCCACTGAACAAGCACACACCCTTTTTTTGGGGGGTGGGGTCCCTCTAAGGATTTCTACAGACAATGGGAAATCTAGTTAATGGGCTTCTTCCTAAACTCTCTGTCCACCCCTACTCTCTCTGCTCCCCATTTTTCTTTTATGACTAGTAGGGAAATACAAAAGTGAGATTGGAATTGATGAATTGATGATGAGACTGTAGGAACACAAAGCCAGTAAACAAATAGACTCCAAAAGTCTTCAAAAGTAGGGTGGGGGTCTCTGAGGAAAGGAACAGAAATGGAACAGGAGCTGGCAATTTATTTGGATCTTTGGAGGGGAGAAGGAGAGGGTAGATGAGAGGGTAAAGGAAGGAAGTGCCTAGCAGAGGGCTTACTTTTATTCCCCACTTACCCCAAAGGATCTGCTCCTTTTCCACCATATGATGTGGCACCATTAAAAATCTGCTCATCCCAGCACTGGAAATAGTTTGAAATTGAGAGCAGTGGTAATGGTTAAGGGTTACCACCAAAAGGATATTAAGGAAGGTTATGAATTTCAGGAGTGATAGCTGGGAGGGGAGCCAGAGAGTAAATGAAATGCTTCTTCACAATTACATAACATTCTTATGCTATGTGAAAATGTTCTAAAAGATTTTTAAAAATGCAAATATTTTCCAACATCTTTTACAATGCTAGCATAACTCTGACATCAAATCTGATAGTCATAGTAAATGCAAAGGGGAAGGGATAACATATAAAAGTTATGAGCGTAACTATTTTTAAGTGAACAGTTCGACAGTGTGAAGTGTATTCACATTGTTGTGCAACCAATTTCCAGAACTCTTTTCAATTTGCAGTGTTGGAACTCTGGAACTCTGTACTCATGGAACAACTCCCCACTCCGCCTTCCCCCAAGCCCTGACAACCACCATTCTACTTCTTGTCTCTGTGAATTTGAATATACTAGGTACCTCATGTAAGTGGAATCGCATAGCATTTGACTTTTTGTAACTGGCTTATTTCATTTAGCATAATGTCTTCAAGGTTCATCCGTATTGTAGCATGTGTCAGAATTGTTTTTTCGTTTTTGTTTTTTTTTTTTTTTTTTCTTGAGACAGTCTTGCTCTTGTCACCCAGGCTGGAGTGCAATGGCATGATGTTGGCTCACTACAATCTCTGCCTTCCGGGTTCAAGCAGTTCTCCTGCCTCAGCCTCCTGAGTAGCTGGGATTACAGGTGCCCACTACAACAATTGGCTATTTTTTTTCTTTTGTATTTTTGGTAGAGACGAGGTTTCACCATGTTGGCCAGGCTGGTCTCAACCTCCCGACCTCAGGTGATTAGCCCACCTCAGCCTCCCAAAGTGCTGGGATTATTGGCATGAACCACTGCGCCTGGCCCAGAATTGTTTTCCTTTTTAAGGCTGAATAGTATGATATTGTATACCTATACTATATTTTGTTTATCCATTTATCTTTCAATTTATTGCTTCCACCTTTTGGTTATTTTGAATAATGGTGCTATGAACCATTATTGTGTACAAATATCTCTTCAAGACCCTGCTCAGTTCTTTTGGGTATATACCCAAAGTGGAACTGCCAGATCAAATGGTAATTCTATTTTTAATTTTTTGAGGGACGACCATATGTTTTTCATAGCAGCTGAACCATTTTATAATCCCACCAACAGTGCACAAGGGTTTCAGTGTCTCCACATCCTCTCCAATACTTGTTATTTTCTGGGGTTTTTTGTTTGTTTGTTTGTTTAATAGTAGCCATCCTGGTCAGGTGTGGTGGTTCATGCCTGTAATCCCAGCACTTTGGGAGGCCAAGGCGGGGGATCACCTGAGGTCAGGAGTTTAAGACTAGCCTGGCCAACATGGCAAAACCCAATCTCTGCTAAAAATAGAAAAATTAGCTGGGCATGGTGGTGCGTGCCTGTAGTCCCAGTTACTCGGAAGGCTGAGGCAGGAGAATCACTTGAACCCAGAGGCAGAGACTGTAGTGAGCTGACATCATGCCACTGCATTCCAGCCTAGGCAACAGAGTAAGACTCCATCTCAAAAAAAAAAATATATATATATATAGTAGCCACCCTAATGGGTGTGTGTCTGTATAATTTTAACTATGAAAAGATGTTCATTTTGTTTATGTGGAAATTCAAGATATAGTAAAAATAGGCTAGGCTTGGTGGCTCATGCCTGTAATCCCAGCACTTTGGGAGGTCGAGGTGGATGGATCACCTGAGGTCAGGAGTTCAAGACCAGCCTGGCCAACATGGTGAAACCCCACCCGTACTAAAAATACAAAAATTAGCCAAGTGGTAGTGGTGCACACCTGTAATCCCAGCTACTCAGGAGGCTGAAGCAGGAGAATCACTTGAACCTGGGAAGTGGACATTGCAGTGAGCTGAGATCATGCCATTGCACTCCAGTCTGGATGACAGAGTGAGACTCTGTCTCAAAAAAATAAAATAAAAAAGTAAAAATGAGTGTTTTTAAACATTTTTAAATGTTACATTTTAAAATAATAAAAGCAAAATTTGCTATGTACATATAAAAAGAGACATTATTTTTAAAAATACAAAACCTTTAATAGAAAACTGAGCAAACAACAAGCAAAGGAAGAATGCCAGGGATGAAATAGAATAAGCTAAGAAATATATGAAAGAGCCAGTATTAGGTGATAGGGAGCCAGGGCTGGAGGCCTCTCTAGCTCTCTGATTGCTTCTAAGGTAGTCATGAGAGTGAAGAGGTCTCATGCCCCTACTGTAGCAGGAAGGTGTCAAGGGCACTTTTGTTCTGCTCTGCAGGGACTGTAACTTCAATTGGTTGATCTGTTTAATACAAGAAAATTGAGGCCAGGCAGCCAGAGGAAATATTTCCTTTGCTAACGCCAAAAACAATATATTGGGAATCCTCCAGGGGAAGACATGGAAAAGAATCGAGTCCTTAAAAAGCTCTACCAACATGTGTGAGATGGCTGATCTACACATTTTTGTTTCAGAGAATGAATATTTGGGCTATTTGGGGGGAAAACGAGGATATTAAAGGACTCTATTCAGACTGAAGTTACCTGCACACGCATCATTTATCAAGCTGATAACGCACAGCACATCACCTGGGGAGTTCTGAAGGTGCAGTAGCGCTACACGAAATCTAAAACTGGGCAGCGGTTTGCAAACATGGCCTCATAATACTTTGATATACCTCCCATTAAGAGGTGGGCTCTATGTCTCCTCCTGTGAATCTGGATGAGCCTGTGACTCAGCCAAAAATGTATGACAGAAGTGATGACATGTGATTTCCAGTTAGATCCCACAAAGCCAGGCAGCTTCCCCTAATTTTCTTGGACCACTCTCTGTTCAGAAGTTCCTCACCCTTGGAACCAAGCCACCATGCTGTGAAGAGCCAACCTGTGGAAAGGCCAACTACTGGTGCCCCACTGACTATCTCAGCAGAGCCCAGCCTTCAAGTCATCTCAGCCCAAGTACCAGATGTAAATCAAGCAGCCATCAGAGGATTCCGGGTCTCAGTCTTTTAAGACACTCCCAGCCTTTTGAGTCTTCCCAACTAAGGCCCAGCATATCAGAGTAGTGATGAGCCACATATGCTATGTCCTGTCTGCATTTCTGATCTATGGAATCTCAGAGCATAACAAATGGTGTCTCCCATTTTGTTTCTTATTGAGCTTATTTGGATTTTCTCTCTTCTATTGATTAATCTTGCTAATGGTCTATCAATTTTATTTATCTTTTCAAAGAAACAGCTTTTTGTTTCATTTATCTTTTGTATTGTTTTTGTTTATTTGTTTCAATTTCATTTAGTTCTGCTCTGATCTTGTTTATTTCTTTTCTTCTGCTTGGTTCGGGTTTGGTTTGTTCTTGTTTCTCTAGTTCCTTGAGGTATGACCTTAGATTGTCTGTTTGTGCTCTTTCAGGCTTTTTAATATAGGTAGTTAGGGCTATGAACTTTCCTCTTAGCAGTGCCATTGCTGTATCCCAGTGGTTTTGATAGGTTGTGTTACTGTTGTCATTCAGGTTCAAGAATTTTTTGATTTCCATCTTGATTTCATTTTTTACCCAATGATCAAAGAATTTTTTAATTTCCAGCTTGATTTCATTTTTTACCCAATGATCATTCACAAGCAGGTTATTTAATTTCCATGTATTTGCATGATTTTGAAGGTTCCTTTTGGAGTTGATTTCCAGTTTTTTTTCACTGTGGTCTGAGAGAGTGCTTGATACAATTTCAATTTTCTTAAATTTATTAAGGCTTGTTTTGTAGGCTATCATATGGTCTATCTTAAAGAAAGTTCCATGTGCTGTTGAATAGAATGTATGTTCTGCAATTGTTGGATGGAATGTTCTGTATATATCTGTTTGTTCCGGGGTATAGTTTAAATCCATTGTTTCCTTGTTGACTTTCTGTCTTAAAGACCTATCTAGTGCTGTCAGTGGAGTATCAAAGTCCCCCACCATTATTATGTTGCTGTTTATCTCATTTCTTAGATCTGTTAGTAATTGTTTTATAAATTTGAGAGCTCCAGTGTTAGGTGCATATATGTTTAGGATTGTGTTATTTTCCTGTTGGACAAGGCCTTTTATCATTATATAATGTCCCTCTTTGTATTTTTTAACTACTCTGCTTTAAAGTTTGTTTTGTCTAAGAATAGCTACCCCTGCTCGCTTTTGGTGTCCATTTGCATGAAATATCTTTTTCCAGCCCATTACCTTAGTTTATGTGAGTCCTTGTGTGTTAGGTCTGTTGAAGGCAGCAGATGGTTGGTTGGTGTATTCTTTCTTTCTTTCTTTTTTTAAGTGCTGATACCATTTAATTAGATTGTTTACAAATATAACAGGATGGCTACAAAGAGATCTTACTTTAAAAGCAGCTGATGGTTTGGAAATGAGAAAGCTACAGTGGTAAAGGGACCAAGAGGCAGCTCTCAGTGAAACCAACATTGCGACACCATTCATGAGCCTTCTCAGTCTCAACAGGAAGCCTACAGCACTGACTGCCCCAGCCTCCCACTGCCTGTGCCAAGACAGCCCCTCCTCTGCTTACCCCCGACAACACCTAGGCTTACTTTATCTAAAATCTATACCAGGTCTCTAGCAGAAAATCAACTAAATGTCAGGGACCTATAAGTCATAAGAAAAGAAAGGAAGAGAAAAAAGAGAAGAGAAGGAGAAGGGAGGGGAGGGGAGGGGAGGGGAGGGGAG
>CAUYLG010073593.1:0-23536 GCA_963573385.1 Cacajao melanocephalus
CAGTGAGCCGAGATCACACCACTGCACTCCAGCCTGGGTGACAGAGCAAGACTCCGTCTCTTTAAAAAAAAAAAAAAAAAGTTACAAGTAGAGAAAGGGAGATGGCTAGAATGAGGTTTGTGGTGCTAAATTGGAATCAGAGAGATCAATATTACAATCATTTTTTAATCTTGTATTTATTATTTTTATAGAGATGGGCCCTTCCTATGTGGCCCAAGCTGGTCTCAAACTCCTGGCCTCAAGCAATCCTCCCACCAAGGCAGAGCTGGTAGTCAAGGAAGTGACCATGTTCTCGGGACAAATAACCATGGTGACCATACAGTCAACACAATAAGCTCGGCATCCGCATTGGGATCATTCAAACAAAGGTATCTTCAGCAGGCACTCTGCTTCTAGAGCGCATGCGTATTTTGATTTTACCCATCCTCAAAGTGACCCTTTGCTCATTATAATAGCAAAAAACACACCCCTGGGTGGAGATTTAAGATGCTAATGAGACATGCGACATGCGAACAGGCACATACAGCTACTGCGCATGTGCACCCAGAGGACCACCCGCCCCTCCCCGCCAGTACATGCTTACTAGCAACACCTATTTCCACCTCTTTATGAATCATCGTGGAAGGCTCCCATAAAGGAGTCTCCCTAGTGCCAATCTTTGCTGTCTTATGCTTAGGAGCAGCCCGCCCTGAATCCTCTCTCTCAGGGTGTACTGTCTATTCTGCACCTAACTTTCAAAATATTGTTTTTCTTTTGCAATACATTACTCTGTGCTCCACTTCTTTTGCTGTGTGTCTCTTGTTTAAATCCTTTTAAACTAAGAAGACAAGAACCAAGGTATCACATCAGCTATCAACACCACCTCGGCCTCCTAAAGTGCTGGGATTATAGGCATGAATCATTGTGCCCAGTCCAAAATAACTGGTTTTAATATATCAAATATACACATACACACACAGCTTTACATTTAGATGTGTGTATATGTATGAGTTAGTATACATACATAAATGTCCTAGCTCTCTGCTAAGAGTGCCTGAAGGCAGTGATACTTTAATGGCTATGAGCATACCTAGATCATAGGTCTTGAGTTCCAAACACCACTCTCCTGTGAAAGGAACCAAGTCTCCTTTGCAAAATGCAAAATGATCTTGAATAGGTTGTTGCACTAGAAAATAAGGAGGTGCTTGAAAGGATGGAAGCATGTTGAAAAGACAAGAACAGCTGGGCACAGTGGCTCACACCTGTAATCCCAGCACTTGGGAGGCCAAAGTGGATGGATCACTAGGTCAGGAATTCGAGACCAGCCTGGCCAACATGGTAAAACCCTGTCTCTACTAAAAATACAAAAATTAGCTGGGCATAGTGGCACATGCCTGTAATCCCAGCTACTCGGGAGGCTGAGGCAGAAGAATTGCTTGAACTCAGGAGATGGAGGTTGCAGTGAACCGAGGCCATTGCACTCCAGCCTGGGCAACAGAGCAAGACTCTGTCTTAGAAAAAAGAGAAGAGAGAGAGAGAGAGAAAGACAGAAAGAAAGAAAAAGAAAGAGAAGGAAGAAAGAAAGAAGGAAGGAAAGGAAGCAAGAAGGAAAGAAAGAAAAGACATAGGAACTAATGTGAAGGAGGGCTCTCAATGAACAAAGCTGGAACAGCTGGAGCAACCAAATTAAAATAGTATTGGATTTTAGCTCAGAATAAAATAAATTTCCATGAGTCTGTACCGATACAAATAAGCAATTGAATAAATAAATGGGAGAAACAGGGTATCTATTTCTTACAAAGAATTCTAATTTAAATACATAGAAGGAGCTGGACGTCCGACCTTACAATCTTTTGGCTTCATTGATTACACACACACACACACACACACACACACACACACACATAGAAGGAATAACAGAAATACAGAATTACTAGGCAAACTCTACCATAATTGTTGCAGGCATGATTCTTCTGATAGATGCTAAAATTTATCATGAATATTGGAGGAGAAACAAGCTATTTCACAGTATCAGAGTATCTCTTTAAGATATTTATCAATTACAGAAGAAATTTTGTGCAGAACTTGATTGAGAAACCAGAGTAGCCAAGTTATCAAGGTTAACATCACCAGTAATAAGTCTCATCGATGTCATTATGTAGTGATATGGACACAACATCACTTCTGGGGTAATCTTACCAAAAATGCATAACCTCAATCTAATCAGGAGAAATCATCAGATGAATCCAAATTGAGACATTCTGCAAAGTAATCAGTAGGTCACGAAAGACAAGGAAAGACTGAGGAACTCGCACGGATTGGAGGCTAAGGAGACACATGATTTAGCAAGATGGGGTCCTGGATGGGATCCTGAAACAGACAAGGGACTTTAAGGGAGGAAACAGGTGATAAGTAAAGTCTGTGGTTTGGTTAGTCATATGGTACCAATGCTATTTTCTGGTTTTGATAATTGTGTAATGGTTGTGGAATTGTTAAAAATGGAAGAGCCTGGGAGAAAGGCATATGTGAACTCTTTGTACTATTTTTGCAATAATTTGGAAAATTATTTCAAAAGGAAAAAGGAGGGCATGGAGAGAAAGTGCATCGGTTTCAATACTGTACTCCTTTATATTTGCTGTATTCAGCTGTGCTCCTGTGCTTGCATCCTGCTGCTCTTTCTTGATGGCACAAAATATTACATGCTGGGTAATTCTGCAGATGAACCAATATAGTTTCCCTGCAAACTGACCTCATTTCCCTACTTCGAATCTCATAGGAGCTAATCCACCTTAAATAATTGTAGCAGAATAAACCATATTAAAATTGCATGTGATATGTTTGGTTAAAATAGCACCATTGGTCAGGCACATCCCAGCCCTTTGGGAGACTGGGGTGGGTGGATCACTTGAGGCCAGGAGTTAGAGACTAGACTGGCCAACATGGTGAAACCCCATCTCTACTAAAAAAAAAAATTAAAAAATAAGCCAGGCATAGTGGTATGCATCTGTGATCCCAGCTACTTGGGAGGCTGAGGCATGAGAATCACTTGAACCTGGGAGGTGGAGGTTGCAGTGAGCTGAGATCGCACCACTGCACTCCAGCCTGGGTGACAGAGTGAGACTGTGTCTCAAAAAAATGAATGAATGAATGGATGAATGAATGAAGACATCATGAAGAATAAGTGGAGGGAAATCATATTTAAAAGTTAATATATGACCACAAATAGCCAAAACAATCTTGAAAAGAAGAACAAATTTGGAGGACTCATACTTCCCGATTTCAAAACTTACTACAAAGCTACAGTAATCATAACAGTGTGGTAATGGCATGAGGGTAGACATACAGACCAAAGGAGTAGAATAGAAAGCTCAGAAATAAATTCGCATATATATGGTCAATGGATGAAAACTGACCATATGTAGGTTGGTGCCAAGAATATCCGGTGAGGAAGGAACAGTTTTTTAACAAATTGTGCTGAGAAAACTGTATATACCTACAGAAAAAAAATGACATGGAATTCTTACCTTACACCATATGCAAAAATTAACTCAAAATAGATCAAAGACTTAAGAGTTAAAACGATACAATTTTTAGAAGAAAAACATAGGGAGAAATCTTCATGACATTAGTGTTTGCTAATAATTTCTTGAATATGACACCAAAAGCATGATCAACAGAGAAAAAATTTGACTTCACCAAAAACTTTTGTGCATCAAAGGACACCTGCGTTAGGGGTCTCCAGAGAACCAGAACCAATAGGAGAGAGATACACAAACACACACACACATGAGCAGAAAGAGAGAAACTGTAAGAAATCGGCTCATATGTTTATAGAGGCTGAGAAGTTCCACAATGCACCCTATGCAAACTAGAGACCCAGCGGTGTAGTTCCAGTCCAAGTGGTCTGAGAACCAGAAGAACCAATGGTGTAAGTCCTACTCCAAGGTCAGGAAAAGAGCACTATCCCAACTCAAGCACTCAGACAAACATAGCAAATTCTCCCTTTCTCCACTTTTTTGTTTTATTCAGGCCCTAAACAGATTGGATTATCCTCACTCACATTGGGCAGAGCATTCCGTTTTACTCGGTCTATCCATTCAAGTGCTAATCTCTTTCAGAAACATCCTCACAGACACACCAAGAACTATCTGGACACCCTGTGACCCAGTCAAGTTGACACATACACAATCAAGACACTGGAAAGAGAACCCATAGAATGGGAGAAAATATTTGCAAATGATATATCTGATAAAGGATTAGTATCAAGAATATATAAATAGCTCCAACTCAACAACAACAAAAAAGCAATGCAAAAATGGGCAAATGTCTTGGATAGACATCTCTTCAAAGAAGATATACAACTGGCCAATAAATACATGAAAATATGCTCAGCCTCATAAATCACTGGGGAAATGCAAATCAAAACTACAATGAGGTATAACTTCAAACACATTAGGATGGCTATTATCAAAAAAGCAGAAAATAACGAGTGTTGGCAAGAATATGAAGAAACTGGAACTTTCATGAATTACTGACGGGAATGTAAAATGGTACAGCTGCTGTGCAAAAAAGTCTGGCAGCTTCTCAAAAAGTTAAACATGGAATTACCATATGGTCCAGCAATTCTACTCTTACATATATACCCAAAAGAACTGAAGGCAGGCTCTCAAACAGATATTTGTACACTAGTGCTTACGGCAGCATTATTCACAATATTCAAAAGGTGGAAACAAACCAAGCGTCCATCACAGATAAATGAATAAGTAAAATGTGGTGTGCGTATATATATAATATATATAGTGAGATATTATTCAGCCACAAAAAGGAATAACATTCTGATAGGGTACAACATGAATGAACTTTAAAAGCATATGCTAATGGAAATAAGCCAAACACAAAAGGACAAATATTGTATGAAGTACCTATAATATGGGGTACCTATAATAGGTATATGATATGGTTTGGCTCTGTCCCAACCCAAATCTCACCTTGAATCATAGCTCCCATAATTCCCTCATGTCATGGGAGGGACCCGATGGGAGGTAATGGAATCATGGGGGTGGGTTTTTACTGTGCTGTTCTCATGATAGTAAGTTTTACTCACTATCTGATGGTTTTATAAACGGGAGTTCCCCTGCACACTCTCTCTCGCCTGCCGCCATGTAAGACATGTCTTTCCTCCTCCTTTGCCTTCCACCATGATTGTGAGGCCTCCCCAACCATGTGGAACTGTGAGTCAATTAAACCTCTTTCCTTTATAAATTACCCAGTTCCAGGTATGTCTTTATTGGTAGCATGAAAACACTAATACAGTATACATGAGGTACCTATAATAGGCAAATTGATAGAGACAGAAAATAGATAAAGGCTGGCAGGGGCTGCAGGGAGGGGACAATGGGAAGTTGTTGTTTGAGTATAGAATGTCTGTTTGGAATGATTTAAAAGTTCCAGAAATGGGCCAGGTGCGGTGGCTCATGCCTGTAATCCCAGCACTTTGGGAGGCTGAGGTGGGCGAATCACCTGAGGTCAGGAGTTCGAGATCAGCCTGGCCAACATGGTGAAACCCTGTCTCTCCTAAAAACACAAAAATTAGCCAGATGTGGTAGCACGCCTGTAATCCCAGCTACTCCGGAGGCTAAGACAGGAGAATCGCCAGAACCCGGAGGTAGAGGTTGCAATAAGCCGAGATCGTGCCATTGCACTCCAGCCTGGGTGACAGAGCAAAACTCTGTCTCAAAAAAAAAAAAAGCCACAGAAATTGGGAGTGGAGATGGTTGCATGGCATTGTGAATGTACTTAATGTCACTGAATTGTACACTTAAAAATGGCTAATATGATAAATGTATGTGTCTTTATATACAGTAAAAAAATACTTGTGTTTGTATATAGTAACACAACTAAAAAACTCAATATATAATGTGATTTAAAGTGCGTATGTTTAATCATAGTAATAGTAATTATGAGTTGGTATTTGTCTGTTTTGTCCACATCCCCCAAAGTCTATACATTCTTGTGTCCCAAAAACATTTTGGGGAAACCTATCGTGGGGAAAATGAGGGATCTCCCAGACAGCGTCTGTCTTATCTATAAGTGTGTGGGGGTTTGTGGATGATGAGAAATAGAAGAAAGGGGAAGAGGTTCTAGCCTCTTTATAACTGGAAGAAGATCATCCTTTTTGCCCTGCCTAGGAAAAAGGACACTGGCATGGGAGACTGAGAATGTGGCACCCTCGCTGGGCGCGGTGGCTCACACCTGTAATCCCAGCACTTTGGGAGGCCAAAGCAGGCAGATCACGAGGTCAGGAGTTTGAGCCCAGCCTGATCAACATGGCAAAACCCCGTCTCTACTAGAAATACAAAAATTAGCTGGGCGTGGTGGCACGTGCCTATAATCCCAGCTACTCGGGAGGCTGGGACAGTAGAATTGCATGAACCCAGGAGGCAGAGGTTGCAGTGAGCGGAGATTGTGCCACTGCCCTCCAGCCTGGGGGACAAGAGCAAGACTCTGTCTCAAAAAAAAAAAAAGGAGAGAGAGAATTTGGCAGCCTGCTCCAGAAAAGAAGGAAAGCACACATTCCCAACCTCACACAGAAGGAGGGGAGTTCACCACAAAGCCTGCAGACAGTAACTTTATGCCATTAAAAGTGACAAGTCAGATGAAAGGAGTTTCTTGAAAAACACAACTTACAAACAGATGCCAAAAAAATAAAACCATAGAAAATCTGAATAACTCTATATTAATTTTAGAAGTTGAATTGAGAATTGAAAGCCATCCCTCAAAGCAAACTGCAGACCCAGATGGTTTTCCTTGGGAGTTCTTCCAAACATTTAAGGAAGAACTAATACTAATCCTACACAAACTCCTTCTTTTTTTTTAAGACGGAGTCTCGTCTATCACCAGGCTAGAGTGCAGTGGCATGATCTTGGCTCACTGCCACCTCTGCCTCCCGGGTTCAAGTGATTCTCCTGCCTCAGTCTCCTTACAGGAGTAAACGATCGCTCCTGGCCACAACTCCTTTAGAAAATAGTTTCCTGCTGGGTATAGTGGCTCACACCTGTAATCCCAGCACTTTGGGAGGCCGAGGTGGTAGTGATCACATCACTGCACTCCAGCCTGAGCAACAGAGTGAGGCCCTGTCTGAAAACACAAAAGAAGGAAGGAAGGGAGGGAGGGAGGGAGAGAGGAGGAAAATAGAGTGTTGAAAGGAGGAGTACATAGAAAGGAAGGATGATACATTATGACTAAGTGGGGCTTATTTTAGGGATGCAAATTGCTTTAACACTTGAAAATCAATTGTTGCTATTTGTCACACTAAGAGAATAAAAGAGAAAAACCATATGATCATCTCAATAAATGCAACAAAATGCCTGTGACAACATTCAGTCATAGCCATCATGATTTAAAAACGAAAATCTCTCAGTAAACTAAGACTAGAAGGGAACTTCTTGATAAAAGTCATCTAGAAAAAACCTAAAGGTAGTAGCATAGTTAGTGGTGAAACACTGACTACCTTTCCCTTGTGGGTGTGAACAAAGCAAGAATGTTCACTTTCCCCACCGTTATTCAACGTTTTCCTGGAGGTCTTGCCATCGTAAAAAGGTAAAAAAAAATAACATCATACATATTGGAAAGGAAGAAATAAAACCATTACCATTTTTGTCTTTTCTTTTTTTAATATTCCAAAGAGCCAGCTAGGCATTACTATTTTTAAAAGCATTAAAATTTACAAAATACTTAGGAATAAGGTAAAAAAGACATGTAAAACCTCTACAATGAAAACTATATAACACATAGTGCCAAGACTTATGCTAGCAATTTAATGGCTATTTATTAAAATGCCTTAACAATTTTAATTATTAAAATTTAATTAGATTATTAAATTTTAATAATTATTTTTATGATTATTATTAATTATTCAATTTATTGATTAAAATTATTAAATTTTAATTAATACATAACTTTAATTAAGGAGGTTCTTGGAGGCATTTTAATGTTTTCATGAAGGCTTCCTCCAACTGGACAGAAGCCTTACATAGGCCCTGAAAAGTCTTCCTTTAGTATTAGCAGTACTATTCACAGTTGCGAAAGCATTTTAATAACAGAAATAATTGAATACTCAGCTGGGCGCAGTGGCTCATGCCTGTAATCCCAGCACTTTGGGAGACTAAGGTGGGTGGATCACCTGAGGTCGGGAGTTCAAGACCAGCCTGACCAACATGAAGAAACCCCGTCTCTACTAAAAATACAAAAAATTAGCTGGGCGTGGTGGCACATGCCTGTAATCCCAGCTACCTGAGAGGCTGAGGCAGGAGAATCACTTGAACCTGGGAGGCAGAGGTTGCAGTGAGTAGAGATTGCGCCATTGCACTCCAGCCTGGGCAACAAAAGCAAAACTCTGTCTAGGAATACTCAATTATTAATGGTTGGTATTCTAAAATGAATCAATTATTTGGAATAATTCAATTCTCTTTTTTCTCATCCTACCTAGATAATACTGATGTCCCATTACCATAGAACCTTATATATGACATTCTCGAAAAGGCAGGGCAGCTCTATTGAAAACTCATTTTTTCTTGCTGATTTTCCACTGAGGTTAGATGAGCATATACTGCCTACATTCACAGAAAAGAGAAGGACCGTATTTATCATCCTCACCCTGAAGGCCACTTCAGGAGCAGCCTATTAAAATCTCCAGGTGTGGAGGGTTACTCGTGCCTTGCTGGCCAATGACCAATACACACAGGTGTTCACCTGCTACTGTGATGAAGAGGTGCAGGTGAAAAACAGACCCCCGTTATCTTCCTCTTTTCTCCTCCTTTATCCCTTTCAGAGGTCTCTAGTTTTCCATTTTTGTGAGTTTAGTTCTAATGAGTTTGCGGATAAAACCATTTTTCCCAGTAAACAAACAAACAAAACCTTCTACTTGTATATTTTGTGTACTATCAAGCAATATTTGGGCTTACACCTATCTTTGTCAACTTCAATTAATTTTAAGGTTAATTTGGCCAGGCATGGTGGCTCACGCCTGTAATCCCAGCCCTTTGGGAGGCTGAGGTGGGCAGATCATGAAGTCAGGAGTTCGAGACCAGCCTGACCAACATGGAGAAACCCCGTTTCCACTAAAGGTACAAAAATTAGCTGGGCGTGGTGGCCGGTGCCTGTAGCCCCAGCTACTCAGGAGGCTGAGGCAGGAGAATCGCTTAAACCTGGGAGGTGGAGGATGCAGTGAGCTGAGATGACCCCACTGCACTCCTGCCCAGCAACAGAGCAAGACTCCGTCTCAAAAAAAAAAAAAAAAAATTAACATTTTAAAATATTTACCTTGGGTTTCTCTAGCTAAGCTTAGTGAAGAAAGCATAAATAAAAATTCACTGTGGGGCTTTTTAAACCCCTGGTTAATTTTACAGGCACTGGCAGAAGTGATGTTTCTCTCCTGTTCATTGATTCCAAGTTACAAATAGGGACAGAGAATGTCTTTCCCATTTAATAGAAACATAAAAAGTAGCATATTTGCCTCCAGAAAAAAAACCAATGGACTCTGTGATAGGCAAAATAATGTCTTTTCTCTAAAAGAGGTCCTCATCCAAATCTCCAAAACCTATGACTAGGCAGGGGAGAATTAAGTTTGCAGGTGCAACTGAGACATCCATTGATGGCCGGGTGCTGTGGCTCATCCTTGTAATCCCAGCAATTTGGGAGGCCAGGCGGGAGGATTGCTTAAGCTTGGGAATTGGAGACTAACCTGGGCAATACAGCAAGCCCCCACCTCTACTAAAAGAAAGAAATCCACTGAGTTTGGGATGGGGAGAGTAGCCTGGATCACCTAGGTGGGCCCAGAGGTAGTGTGAGGGGGCAGCATCATGGGAAAGACGCAATGGCATCGCTGGCTCTGAAGACGCTGGGGACTGCCAGCCAAAGAATTCAGGCAGCCTCTAGATGGTAGAAAGGGGAAAGAAACGGCTCCTCCTCTAGGGCCTTTAGAAGGAACAGAGCTCTGCTGACACCTTGATTTTAGAGACCCATTTTGAACATATGATCCCAGGATTAGAAAATAATAAACTTGTATTGCATTAAACCACCAAGTTTGTGGTAATTTTTTACAGCAGCAGTAGGAAATTAATACACAATCTTTCTTCATTAACAGGTACGTGCCACCATACCTGGCTAATATATTTTAATTTTTATTTATTTTTTTTTATGACAGGAGTGCAGTGGGGCTGGCGCACTGCATCCTCCACCTCCCAGGTTTAAGCAATTCTCCTGCCTCAGCCTCCTGAGTAGCTGGGACTACAGGCGCCTGCTACTACGCCTCGCTAATTTTTGTATTTGTAATAGAGACAGAGTTTCACCATGTTGGCCAGGATGGTCTCCATCTCTCGATCTCGTGATCCGCCCACTTTGGCCTCCCAAAGTGCTGGGATTACAGGCGTGAGTCATCACGCCCAGCTAAATTTTTAATTTTTAATTTTTAATTGTGGGAAATATCTTCTTGTAATTAGGGAATTTCAAAGTTAAAAGAGTAAAGCACTATTCTGCTTTCTGTTTCTATGGATTTGCCTGTCTGGACATTCCATAAATGGAATCATACAGAAAAAAAAACAACAAAAAGTATCTTTGTTCTTTATTAAATAGCGTAATTAAATAGTTTGGACACAAGGTGGCACTAGATCATCAGATTTATCAAACGAGCACTTTTCAGTTTTGTGACATTAACATACTGCCATAAGAAGAATGTTGCTCACGCCTGTAATCCAGCACTTTGGGAGGCTGAGGCGGGCAGATAACAAGATCAGGAGTTCGAGAACAGCCTGGCCAATATGATGAAACCTCCGTCTCTACTAAAATTACAAAAATTAGCTTGGCACAGTGGCGCCCGCCTGTAGTCCCAGCTGCTTGGAAGGCTGAGGCAGAAGAATCGCTTGAACCCGGGAGGCGGAGGTCGCAGTGAGTGGAGATCTTGCCACTGCATCCAGCCTGGGCAGCAGAGCAAGACTCCAACTAAAAAAACAAACAAACAAAAATGAAAAGAATAAGAAGAATGTTAAAAAATATCCCATTACATTTGTTTGCATCGAAGTTTTTTGACTATTGCTGGTCAGTCACTTAGTCTTAAAAAATCTTTTTTTATTTTTTTGGACAAATCTTTAAGTTAGTTTCTGACAATTGTTTTGTTTTGCTTTTTTATCCAGAAAGATGAACTAAAAATGAATAGGAGTCACTAGAATATGACACAAGGGTAAGAAATTTTTTGGCTGCCAGTGCCTTGAATACTGACAACATCCCATAGCCAGCACCTGATAAATAACTGTTGAATGAAAGAACATCTCATGTACAATTGCACATATAAATTTGTTTCTGAATAATCTGGAAGTCGAAGAAAATCCTTTTGTCCAAGAATTTTTCATTTAGCACTATTCATAGAGCACTCATTTCTTTAAATGTGCTTGTGATGCATTATCCTTTGTGTGAGAAATGAACAGCCATTCCTCATTACATGGAGTCCACCCCGCCCCCTTACCCAGGTGTTTCCAGTTCTAACCCAACACCCCCAGGCTTATTATTCACCTCCCAGTGTCTGTGAGTGATCTAGGCAGAGAGTGTGGTCAGGGCAACCGTGGACCAGAAGTCACACACCTCTCTGGACGCAGGGGCTTGCATGGGACCTGCTTGTGCCCTTGAACTCTTCGTGCCCCTCTGCCGCAGGGCATCAGGCCCTCTTCATTGCCTGTCACACCCTCCAAGTCAAAGTGAAAAAGTGTCCTCTTCAGAGACTTCTTCCCAGCTGTAGGGATGGAAAAATAATTTCCTCTCTACCCTTAATAGTTCTTTTGAGATGGAGTTTTGCTCTTGTTGCCCAGGCTGGAGTGCAATGGCATGATCTCAGCTCACTGCAGCCTCTGCCTCCAGGTTCAAGCAATTCTTCTGCCTCAGCCTTCCGAGTAGCTGGGATTATAGGCATGTGCCACCACACCTGGCTAATTTTGTATCTTAGCAGAGACAGGATTTCTTTATGTTGGTCAGCTGGTCTTGAGCTCCTGACCTCACGTGATCCACCCACTTCAGCCTCCCAAAGAGCTGGAATTTCAGATGTGAGCCACGGTATCCGACACCCCTTAATAGTTCTTAATTGGGACTACCTATAACAAAAGAGAGATTAACATGAGAAAAACAAACGCTTTCTTACCATATATACCTCATGTATATTTGGGAGAAAACTCTGAGAAATGTGTAAATATTTAGAGTGGTTCTCAAAAGAAGCGTTTACACTTCAGGCTTAAATATCATCATTCTGTGAAAAAAAGAAAGAAAGGTAAGAAGAGAGGTCAGGAAAACACCAAAAAACAAAGGTAAGGTTTTTTTGTGCAGATTTAAATTTAAGCCTTCTCCATTGGTTATGAGTCTCTACTGATTTACTCTCCCTTTTTTCCTGGTGCAGAGAGATACCCTTACAAGTGGAGACTGCCTTTAAAGATGTAAATTTCTTTTTTAAAGGGTAACTTTTCAGAAATACTCCTGTGTCTGCAGTTTCTCAAAATAACCAGCTCAAAATAAGCAACATGCCAAAGAGACATGTTTTGCGGTGGCATGTTCTCATCTCTTACAGTCATATTTGGGGTGGTATGTTCTGAACCCCAACACAATGTACTCTGTCCCCAGACATTTTGTAAATTTTAATTTCTTCATAGTAATTTGTTCTCGCCGTGTTCATATTGTTTTATATTTAGTTATGTACAGTGGCACCAGATTATAATTTCTGTAGAGAAAAGGTGATACTTTATCCTTGTTTATATTCCCAGCACCCAGCCAATACTGGGAACAAATAGGAGGAAAAGAGAGGAGAGAAGAGAAAGGAAAAAAGGGAAAGGAAGGGAAAAGAGAAAAAAAGGAAAAGAAGGCTGTCTCACCATCAGGCTCTGACTGCAGATGGGTACAATAACTGTTGCTGATTTCTTAACATTTAAGTATGGGTGCGTAGGCAGGTGCGGTGGCTCACACCTGTAATCCCAGCACTTTGGGAGGGTGAGGCAGGCAGACCACTTGAGGTCAGGAGTTCAAGGCCAGCCTGGCCAATGTGGAGAAACCCCGTCTCTACTAAAAATACAAAAATTAGTCAGGCGTGGCGCCTGTAATGCCAGCTTCTCAGGAGGCTAAGGCACAAGAATCACTTGAACCTGGGAGGTGGAGGTTGCAGTGAGCCAAGATCGTGCCACTCCATTCCAGCCTGGGTGCCAGATCAAGACTCTATATATATGGGTGTGTATATATGTTTAATCCAGGAAAAGCATAAACAATTAAATTTATTATTTTGATATAATTTCCATTTGCAAACTCTTGCATGGTAAGTATAATGAGACATAAAATTAATGCTGTCTTTCGTCTTTTTTTTGAGACAGGATCTGGGTCTGTCATCCAGGCTGGAGTGCAATGGCGTGATCTCAGCTCACTGCAACCTCTGCCTCCCAGGTTCAAGCCATTCTCCTGCCTCAACCTCCTGAGTAGCTAGGATTACAGGTGCATGCCACCACACCCGGCTAATTTTTGTATTTTTAGTATAGACGGGGTTTCACCATGTTGGTCCGGCTGGTCTTGAACTCCTGACCTTGTGATCTACCAACCTCAGCCTCCCAAAGTGCTAGGATTACAGACATAAGCCACTGCACCCGGCCTGTCTTTCCTCTTTAAAAAAGATAAGGAAGGAATTTGAATGCAAATTGTAACATTTTTCTTCAAAGGGGAATGATTTGTCACTCTAATTTGATAAAGTTCTTTATGCTTCAAATACATATCCAGGCTTTAAATATTAATAAACCTCAAAAAGCAGAAATAAAATCCTTAACCCTTCATGAATTATCACAACTTAAAAACTCCAATTTTACAAAGCATATTACAAAGTGAAAAATGACTTTTCCAAATCATGTCTTCTTTGTGGTAATAACTCATATGATTAAATAAAATTTTACATATGTTAAACTGAACATTAATACTATAATTCAAAATTCTGATTTTGTCATATTGTTTAATTTCAACTACAAAGTTTTGCATTATATAAAATAACTATAATTATTTCTTTTCCTTTTTTTTTAATCAAAGTGCTATACTTGAATAGGATGAAAGATCAAAGATTGGCCAGCAAGGTGGCTCACACCTGTGATCCCAGCACTTTGGGAGGCCAAGGTGGGCAGATCACCTGAGGTGAGGAGTTCGAGACCAGCCTGACCAACATGGCAAAACCTCATCTCTACTAAAACTACAAAAATTAGCCGGGCATGATGGCGTGTGCCTGTAATCCCAGCTACTTGGGAGGCTGGGACAGGAGAATCACTTGAACCCGAGAGGCGGAGGTTGCAGTGAGCCAAGATCGCGCCACTGCACTCCAGCCTTGGTGACACAGTGAGTCTCCATCTCAAAAAAAAAAAAAGATCAAAGATTACTAAACTTGACTTTTATAAAATAGCCCCTTCTCTTCATTATCCTACTGCCACAATTCACCAAATAACTAATTTCAATTTTTTAAGCTGTTTTCACTGATTTTACTTTTTTATTTCTTAGTAATATGTACATACTGCTGTTTCTTGGTATATCTCAGTAGACATACATTTCCAGTTAGGAGTAATAAGGATGTTAGCTATATCTTTTCTTTTCCTTTCACCACTTTCTCAAAAAAAATAAAATCTCAAATATCTATTTATTTATTTTTATTTTATTTCTTTATTTTTTGAGACAGAGTCTTGCTCTGTCTCCCAGGCTGGGGTGGAGTGGCACGATCTCGGCTCACTGCAACCTCTGCCTCCCAGGTTCAAGCAATTCTTGTGCTTCAGCCTCCTGAGTAGCTGGGATTACAGACATATGCCACCACACCCAGCTAATTTTTGTATTTTTAGTAAAGACAGGGTTTTGCCATGATGGTCTCGCTGGTCTCAAACTTCTGACCTCAAGTGATCTATCTGCTTCAACCTCCCAAAGTGCTGGGATTACAGGCATGAGCCATCGCACCTGGCCAGAATCTCAAATATCTGTAAAATTTGTATTCAGTGTTTTTATAATTTGACTATGTATATGTAGTATGTAGTTTATTTTTGAGCCTAGTAGCATGATTATATATCCTTTCTTAGGCAACTTGTTTTTTTCTAGAGTTAATGATGGCCTCATTTTAAGACAGTTTCTTAATTTTCTTTGGACATCTAACTATTTCCACACCCTCAACAGCCCTGTAAAATGACTCTTAATTAAATTTTATACAAAACATGTCAGATAATTGAAGAATTACATCACTGCCTGCCCTGCTTCAGTTCCAGTCTCTTCCTAGTGCCCCTACATTTCTATTCCAATCTGGATGGTTCCACCATGGGCCTGTTGCTTAGTTGCTGTATTGGAACTTCCATTTCACGTCACCTGGAAATTCTTTTTGCCTCTCTTGGATCCTCTTGTTTCTTCAATCCCGTGCATTCCAAAATCCCAATATCCTCCTTTTTTTTTTTTTTTTTTTTTCCTTTTTAGACAGAATCTCACTCTGTCACCTAGGCTGGAGTGCAGTAGTGCCATCTCTGCTCACTGCAACCTCCACCTCCTAGATTTAAGTGATTCCCCTGCCTCAGCCTCCCAAGTTGGTGGAACTATAAGCGCATGCCACCACACCCAGCTAATTTTTGTAGTTTTAGTAGAGATGGGGTTTCACCATGTTGGTCAGGCTGGTCTTGAACTTTGACCTCGTGATCCACCTGCCTTGGCCTCCCAAAATGCTGGAATTACAGGCGTGAGCCACCATGACCAGCCTTAATTGAGTTATTTTATGTGTGTGAGAGAGTGTATGTGTGTGTGTATGTGCATGTGCACATTTGTGAATGCTTGGACACATCCTTAAACAGGTTTCTAAGAAAGGCGATTGGGTGTGTCAACCTTAAACAATGAGATTCAGAGAATATGATTAAGAACAGAATTTATTCTGATGCAAAGCTTGACGATGACCACCCAGAAACACTGACTCTAAACTAACAGCATCATCATTCCAAAGTGGAGAAGTTAAGGTTTCACTAACACATGCAGAGACAGAGAAATTTTAGCAGATTACATTTTCCTTGTAAGACCAGTGCATGCAGTGATTTGGTTGGTTATGGACTGTTACATTCCAAGGCAGATTACTTTATTACTCTATGAGTAGTGATCTGAGAGGGTCTTATCTCTGGTGATATTTAATCTTCCTAATTATTTACAGGAAAAAAAAGGCAGAAGTTGCAGTTGTATGCGGCATGGCTCAGGCCACATAGCCACATTCCTCTCCAGGCTCAGAATAATTTAAAGTTCCAACAGTTTGGCCGGGCGCGGTGGCTCACCCCTGTAATCCCAACACTTTGAGAGGCCGAGATGGGTGGATCACGAGGTCAGGAGATCGAGACCATCCTGGCTAACACTGTGAAACCCCACCTCTACTACTAAAAATACAAAAAATTAGCCGGGCATGGCAGTGCATTCCTATGGTCCCAGCTACTTGGAACGCTGAGGCAGGAGAACCCCCTTGAACCCAGGAGGCAGAGGTTGCAGTCAGCCGAGATCGCACCACTGCACTCCAGCCTGGGCGACAGAGCGAAACTCTGTCTCAAAAAAAAAAAAAATCCCAACAGCTTTGAATTATTTAATTTCACATTTCCCCCTTTTCATCGATATTTCATAGATTAACTCAGTTTTGGTTCCTGCTAAGTTTAGGAGTTTAGTCCTGCATTGCTAGGTGAGCTCATTCCTAGAGTGTCATATCCCATGGCAGAGGGAATTTGTCAGGCTATAAAACTGTTGGTGAGGCCAGGTGGGGTAGCTCACACCTGTAATCCCGGAACTGTGGGAGGCCAAGGCAGATGGATCACCTGAGGTCAGGAGTTCAAGACCAGCCTGACCAATATGGTGAAACCTCACCTCTACTAAACATACAAAGATTAGCCAGGCGTGGTGACATGAGACTGTAATCCCAGCTACTTGGGAGGCTGAGGCAGGAGAATCACTTGAACCAGGGAGGCGGAGGTTGCAGTGAACCTGAGGAAGGAGACCCTTAATCACCCTTAAGCATCTAAGACCACCTCTCCCTTGACTTCCACATTGCATTTCAGTAGGAAAAGTAAAGGCTGACAGACTGGGCACCACCTTTAATCGCCCTCCTGTAGATCATAGGCATGGTATGGAGGAATCTTTCTGGAAGGCACTGTTTTGACTTAAACACAATCAAACCCACACTCAAGTCACTGTACCCCACCCTACTCCATGGCCCAAGACTCTTTCACATGTAAATTCTAGAGTTGTGAACCTTTAAAAGGGCAGGGACTTTCTCTGTGAACTCGAGTTTGCCTATTGGACAGCTATGCCACCTTGCTCCCGGCCGAGTAAATCACCCCTTCCTTCACAGTTCGGTGTTCGAGAGGTCTGTTTCCCGTGGCGGCTCCTGCTTCAAGCTGAGATCACAGTACTGCACTCCAGCCTGGGAGACAGAGTGAGACTCCATCTCAAAAAAAAAAAAAAAAAAATGGTTGGGTATAGGCTGAATTTAAAGCAACAAGAACTGATTTTGTGACCTGAGTCAGGCTACACAGCTGCATCTTCAATTAATGCATTCTTTAAGCAACCATTATTTCCGTTTTTTCAGTTGTATGTTGACTCTATTGCAAACAAATGCCACAGCAGCAGTAAAGACAAAAACAGGACAAATGCAACAAATGCTTATAATTCCAAGAATGCATAACAGCTTCCGAGGCAAAATTCCCCAAGATCCAAACCTGCTTCTTAGCCAGTCATTTAGAGTAGGTGTAGGATCTAAAAGGTTAGTTACTTAGAATTTCATATCAGTCACTAATTTAGTGATGTTATCTGATTCTTCCTGAACAGAGACACAACTCTTGTCTTTATGATAACATCGTTTCCCCCAGTGTTATCACAGGGGGTACCAGTGAGCATGTCTAAAGCCATATGGTGCTGTACTGCAACCTTTTTTTTTTTTTATTGGCTGGGCACGGTGGCTTATGCCTGTAATCCCAGCACTTTGAGAGGCTGAGGTGTGCAGATCACCTGAAGTCAGGAGTTTGAGACCAGCCTGGCCAAAGTAGTGAAACCCTGTCTCTCACGCAGGCTAGAGTTCAGTGTCTCAATCTCAGCTCACTGCAACCTCCACCTCCCAGGCTCAAGTGACTCTCCTCCCTCAGCCTCCGGAGTAGCTGGGACTACAGGCACACACCACCACATCCAGTTAATTTTTGTATTTTTAGTAGAGACAGTGTTTTACCATGTTGGCCAGGCTGGTCAGGAACTCCTGGCCTCAAGTGACTCACCCATCTCACCCATCTCAGTCTCCCAAAGTGCTGGAATTGAAGTAGTGTTGTTTGTCTGGAGTAATACCGGAGGTTTGTTGTCCCATGGCCACAGAAAACTAGAATGCAAACACGCAAGAAGTGAGGTTAAGGGTGGAGGTTTAATAGTCAAATAGGAGAGAGGGGACCTGAATTGGTTTTTGCTGCTGCAGTGAAATGCGGAAGGTTTTATAGATGGGCTTGAGGAGGCAGTGTCTGATTTACATAGAGAACGAAAGGTTCGCCAGACCATTGTGGTTTGCATAGCACACAAATAACCAGTTAGGACTCGGTGTGTCATTTGCATAGTGTGAGAGGAAGCTGGCCCCCCCACCCTAATCTTTAATTAGGCAAAAGAGTTCTCTATCCGGTGGGTGCCATGTTGCCTGCCTTTTTACTATCACGTGGTGACAAAGAAAAGGAAAGATGGGGCCTCCATTTTGAACATACCTGGCCTCCAGGTAGCCTTTTTCTATGGGCACAGCTGCCGGCATTCACTCGTTCAAGTTTCTAGCTTGCTTATCTATGTCTGCAGCTTGATTTTTCAGGCTGCTCTTTGTTAGAAAAGAAATAATTTGGGGGCTGCTTTTTGTTAAAAGTGAAATTCCAGCAAGGACTCTGTTGCCCTTACTATCTAAATAATTTCTTTCTAGCTCCTGTTTCAGGATTACAGGCGTGAGCCGCTGCACCTGGACAATGCAGCCTTTCTCATAAGAGAAACTTTATTGTTTAATAAGAAGATAATCATGCAACTATCATTTAGTGTCTTTTTTGTGTAATTGGTTAGGGCCTTTACATGCCAAAGGACCTCGTCAATACCCTGTCGTGGCAGAAAGATGGAAGCTAAATGATTATACCAATGAAATGCAGAACAAAACCAGTAAGATTATGAATGAGGAAGATTGGCGGATTTTGTAATTTACAAGATTGTAAATTATTCAATCTTGTGCCCAGGTGTAATGCAAAGAACACTGCTCTAACCATCCTGGGAGTAACCATGGCCATAGCTTGATGCCACATAGCCAAGATGTCCAGTTTGGAGCTAGCCAGTAAATACCCATGCCCCTTCAGTGGCACGTCAGTCAATACTGTGTAATATAATGGTTTGGATGCACTGTTCATTGGGTATCCATCCCATAGCTCTTGAGCTACTGGGCTATGTATCCTTGGTGTGATTCTTTTGTTCTCAACATTTAGGGGCAAGCTGACTAAGCTGAACAAATAGGGGATAAGCCAGATAAAACCATCCCAAATTTGTGTTATACTATCCTGAAATTGAGTTTTCTTATCTCTCATTTGGGACAGTACCACCAATAAAGCTAATGAACTAGTCTTTTTTTCTGAAAAGCCTTCCTATGTCCCTATGTCCTTTGCTCCTTTGCTTGTAAAGTTTTGTTTGGTGAGATGGAGTCTGGCTCTGTCGCCCAGGCTGGAGTGCAGTGGTTCAGTCTCTGCTCACTGCAGCTACCACCTCCCAGGTTCATGCAATTCTCCCAACTCAGCCTCTAGGGTAGCTGGGATTACAGGTGTGCACCACAACACTGGGCTAATTTTTTTCTTTTTTCTTTTTGTATTTTTAGCAGAGATGGGGTTTCACCATGTTGGCTGGGCCGCTCTTGAACGCCTGGCCACAAGTGATGTACCTGCCTTGGCCCCCTATAAAATATTACTAAAAAGGGCCAGGCACAGTGGCTCACGCCTGTAATCCCAGCACTCTGGGAGGCCGAGGCAGGCAGATCACTTGAGGTCAGGAATTCGAGACCAGCCTGGCCAACATGGTGAAACCCCTTCTCTACTAAAAATACAAAAATTAGCCAGGTGTGCTGGTGGCTGCCTGTAATCCCAGCTACTCAAGAGGCTGAGGCAGGAGAATTGCCTGAGCCCAGGAGATGGAGAATGCAGTGAGCCAAGATCATGACATTTAACTCCACCCTGGGCAACAGAGTGAGACTACTTCTTTTTTTTTTTTTTTTAAATTATACTTTAAGTTCTGGGGTACATGTGCAGAACATGCAGGTTTGTTGCATAGGTATGCATGTGCCATGGTGGTTTGCTGCATCTATACTCCCGTCATCTACATTAGGCATTTCTCCTAATGATAGCCCTCCCCAATGCCCCCACCTCCTGCTATCCCTCCCCTACCCTCCCCACCCCCCGACAAGCCCCAATGTGTGATGTTCCCCTCCCTGTGTCCATGTGTTCTGATTGTTCAACTCCCACTTATGAGTGAGAACATGCAGTGTTTGGTTTTCTGTTCTTTTGTCAGTTTGCTGAGAATGATCATTTCCAGATTCATCCATGTCCCTACAAAGGACATGAACTCATCGTTTTTTAGGGCTGCATAGTATTCCATGGTGTATATGTGCCACATTTTCCTTGTCCAGTCTATCATCAACGGGCATTTGGATTGGTTCCAAGTCTTTGCTATTGTAAACAGTGCTGCAATGAACATACGTGTGCATGTGTCTTTATAATTGAAAGTTTTATAATCCTTTGGGTATACACCCAGTAATGGGATTGCTGGGTCAAATGGTATTTCTGATTCTAGATCCTTGAGGCATCGCCACACTGTCTTCCACAATGGTTGAACTAATTTACACTCCCACCAACAGTGTAAAAGCATTCCTATTTCTCCACATCCTCTCCAACATCTGTTGTCTCCTGATTTTTTAATGATCATCATTCTAACTGGCATGAGATGGTATCCCAATGTGGCTTTGATTTGCATTTCTCTAGTGACCAGTAACGATGAGCTTTTTTAAAATTTATTTTATTTTCTTTATTTATTTATTTATTTATTTATTTATTTTTGAGACGGAGTCTCACTCTGTCCCCTAGGTCGGAGTACAATGGTGCAATCTCAGCTCACTGCACCCTCTACCTCCCAGGTTCAAGCAATTCTCCTGCCTCAGTCTCCCAAGTAGCTGGGACTACAGGCGTATGCCACAACGCCCAGCCAATACTTTGTATTTTTAGTAGAGACAGGGTTTCACCATGTTAGCCAGGATGGTCTCGATCTCCTTACCTTGTGATCCGCCTGCCTCGGCCTCCCAAAGTGCTGGGATTATAGGCGTGAGCCACCGAGCCTAGCCCTGCTTAAAAAAAAAAAAATTATTGGCTGGTGCAGTGGTTCACACCTGTAATCTCAGCACTTTAGGAGACCGAGTCAGGCAGATCACCTGAGGTAAGGAGTTTGAGACCAGCCTGGTCAACGTGGTGAAACCCCGTCTCTACTAAAAATACAAAAATTAGCTGTTCATGGTGGCACATACCTGTATTCCCATCTACTCAGGAGGCTGAGGCATAAGAATCGCTTGAACCCAGGAGGTGGAGGTTACAGTGAGCCGAGATCGTGCCATTGCACTCCAGCCTGGATGACAGACCAAGATTCCGTCTCAAAGAAAAGAAAAAGATAACATTTCCACTTTAAAAGATAGCATTTCCAATCAACAAAATTTCCTGGTTGAAGTCCATGGTCCTTGAGTTTTTCGTCTCCTGGAAGCTCAGCGTGGAAAGAATATTTTACTAACTTACAGTTTTTAGTTAGCTGCCTTTTATGGCTACAGCAATAATAGAACATAACCCCTTTTAATATCATAGATTCACGGTTTCCTAGAGACAATTTAATACGTGTGCCTGTGATCATTTCAAATGGAGACAACTGACGTTTACCAGAAGGGGTCGATCTTAGGTTAAGCAAAGCCAATGGAAGAACTTTTGGCCAAAGGAGTTTCTAAAACCTCGGTTAATTTTGCCAGTTGAGTTTTGGCGATTCTGTTTGTGCATTTCCTTGTCCCAGATGACTGGGGGGCGAGAGGCACAATGGAAACAGTGGAGAATGAGCCAGATTTTACATACTCGTCAGATTATTTGTATCGCAAAATGAGCACAACTGTCCTCTGTCACTGGAAAGTTCTAGAGGGACTATCCAAGTTGCAATAATTTTTTCCTTTTTTTTTTTTTTTCTGAGAGAGTCTTGCTCTGTCACCAGGCTGGAGTGCAGTGGCACGATCTCGGCTCACTGCAACCTCTGCCTCCCGGGTTCAAGGGATTCTCCAGCCTCAGCCTCCTGAGTAGCTGGGACTATAGGCAAGCACCACCATGCCCAGCTAATTTTTGTATTTTCAGTAGAGATGGGGTTTCACCATGTTGGCCAGGCTGGTCTTGATCTCTTGACCTCAAGATCCACCCGCCTCAGCCTCCCAAAGTGCTGGGATTATAGGCGTGAGCCACTACGCACGGCCAATAGTTTTTTTCTAAAAGAATTTTACTTAGCATTAAGGCTGTTGCTCTTCTGCATAGAAATACTTCCACCCTATGACATAACATTCAAACCGTTACTAGAACCTACTTATATTCTTGTAATGATGGTAGCTGAATAAAAAATCTAGTTGTCATATCTCAATTGAGCTTTCTGGTAAAGGAAAATGACCCAGAGAACTATGTGGTTTTCCGTGGATTGTTCTGGACAGATGTGGCAGCAATTATATACCTTATGAGCAACAGTTGGAGATTTCTAATAATCTTGTTTGTCCCAAGCAATCATCTTATCAGGGCTCCAATGAGGTAAATCATGCACATGAGTTAAGCAAGATGACTGTAATTTGGTTAGAAGCATGGATAGACCATTTGGTCCACATCATAGCCCAGTCTCAGAGGAGTACATTCCCCCTTTAGTTTCCCAGTTTTCTTGTTCTGTTTTTGGAGCTTTGGATTGAGCTAATTTTATATCAAAATCAAGTGCTTTCTTAAAAGCTAAAATGGGTTTTCTTGTTGAGATACGCTTAGTACAGGCCTTTTTGCTGTGCTATCTGCTAATTGATTTCCTTTGCTTTCTGGAATATTCGACTTTGAATGGCTTGGAATCTTTTTTGTTTTTTTAATTTTTTTTTTTTTGAAAGAAAGAAAAAGAGAGAAAAGAAAGTGAGAGTGAAAGAAAGAAAAAAAGAATGTAAGAGAGAAAGAAAGAGGAAGAGAAAGAGGGAGAGAGAACGGGATTCTTGTTCTATTGCCCAGGCTAGAATGCAGTCTAAAAACGGGTATTAAAAACCTCTTTTATGCCAATAATTGTACTTAACAATGGAGACAGGAAGGAATAAGAGATGAAAATAACAAACAAGCAGCCAACCAGTGTTTTACTTAAACCTGTGAAATGCTATGCAATTGCTGAGGAATGATTTACTTCCAATTATATGGTCACTTTTAAAATAGGTGTAATGTGATACTGAGAAAAA
>CAUYLG010073594.1:0-76555 GCA_963573385.1 Cacajao melanocephalus
AAAATCCCACCAAGAGCCTAACCAACGGCAGCTCACCAAGTCCGGGCCCAGTCTTTCTCTCTGACCAATACAGGTGCCCATGTTTTATTTCCTCACTGGTCAATCTGTTACTTACTCCAGCCCACCTGTGGGTACCTCTGCTGGGCTACCAATGGCAACTTGTCGAGTCCAGGTCCAGTCTTTCTATGACCAGTGCAGTTACCCATGCTTTGTTTCCCCACTGACCAATCTACTGCCCTTACCCCCTATAAAACCCCACGCCCAGAACGGCTGGGCGCGACTTCTCTGGCCTCTCTCTCTCTCCCTCCCCCGGGGCCACAGAACCTCGCCCGGGAGCTAAATAAACTGGAATTTAATTTGTCTCATGCTGGCCTCAGTTTCCTCATTTTAAACTCGGCAATATCCTTACAAGAATAACCTTACAAGACTATTTTCCTAATACTCAATGTTACTTGCCTCTTCATTTACATTCTCTCAAAAGTACACGGTTTTTCAAAGCCTATATAACGTGGGACGATGTCCTTGCTCCTGGCTACTGGAATGAGTGCTTGTACATTCATTGCATTTTAAAATCTTCTGAGTTTTTATTTTATTTGTATTTAAATAGAGATGGGGTCTTGCTACATTGACCAGGCTGGTCTTGAACTCCTAGCCTCAAGCGATCCTGCCATCTTGGCCTCCCAAAGTGCTGGGATTATAGGCATGAACCACCACAACTGGCATGAGTTTTAATTTCTAATATGGTAAATATTAATAATAAATATAACCCCCATAAATAAAAACCCTTTGGGTTCTTCAGTAATTTTTAAGAGTGTAAAGAGGTCCTAAGATTTCTGTTTCAATTGAGTATCTCTGATTTAGCCCCTGCCTCCCTTTCTAACTTCATATCGACCGTTCTCTTATTCTTGGGGCTCTAGCCACCCCAGCCTCCTTCATCTTGGATATACATGTTTTTCCACCTCTGTATATGCCGTCCCTCAAAGAGGCTTATCAAAGCCACCCCTGCCTTCCTATTCAATCACTACACCAACTTCATTTCCTCTATAAAACTCATGATCACTGGTAATTGTTTACTTGTCATTGTCTACCTCCCCCACTGGACCGTGTCTGCCCAGGGAGCTTCTTGTGTTTATTGCCCACTGTGCCAGCACAGTGCCCGGCGTGTCGCAGGGACTACAGAGACACTTCTGAATATACACAGAAGAGGACAAGGAGGAGTCAATGAGTAGGTGAAGGAGGGAATATGTTCAGGAAGCTGGCACTCGCCCCCAAGCCTCTGGGGAGGGTAGTTGTGTCACTGCTGCAACCACGTTACCTGCTGGGGAACCTTGAAGCGGACATAGGAGCAGAGCTGAAGCATTTCGCTCATCTCTTCTGGGGTAGACGGGATCAAGGGAATCTTCTCCATGGTGGCAGAGTCCTGCAGTTCTTTGAGCCGTTGTACGAACTGATTATCAGTTGAGTACTGCAGGCCTGTGGGATTCAAACCCAAATGGTTTGGCAATACATCCACCTTCTTACCAACCCCCATTTTATATAAGGAACTTCCAGTAGAAGCCCTGAGTTAATATATTTCAGGTTTCTTTCATGATTAAATTTCTTTTTTGTTGGTACTGCCATCCTTACTCAAATCAAAACCACACTGAGAAACACACAAAAAAATCCTTCCACATATTTCAGGGACTAGTTACTCACACCGTGGTCCGTGGACCAGGAGCATTGAAAGCCTGCAAGAAATGCAGACGCTGCCCCTCCCTGAGCCTCTTGAACCAGAATTTGCATTCTCACAAGTTGCCAGGGGATTCATATGTACGATAGAATTTAAGAAGGATTAGCCTTGAAGACAACTTGCCTGAGCACATCTGATTGTTGATAGGAAATGTGAGGAAATACATGACCGGAAGAAAACATAGGGCTGGTACGAATTACTACTCCTTCCCTTGGCCTGGACTCACGTGGTACTTTCTTATTTGGGGTCAATGACAAAACACAGGAGAACTGGGAGTCTTCCGAGCTGTTCCTTGCTTCAGGGCAGCAACCCTGCTGCCTTCTCTAGAGTCGCTCTTCCTCTAGGAGAGCACTAGGCGATTATTGAGAAGGATTGCCTTTGAGATTGCTTATTATCTATCTACCATCACCTCAGGGCATGACACCAGAGTCCACAGAAGTATGCAAAGGACAAAGCTAATTTTCACTTCCAGCATGATGCAAAGTTCTAGGCATTTAGCTTAGCCAAATGATTAGATTTTTTTTTCACTTTAAGTTCTGGGATACATGTGCAGAAGGTGCAGGTTTGTTACATAGGTATACATGTGCTGTGGTGGTTTGCTGCACCTATCAACCTGTCATCTAGGTTTTAGGCCCCACATGCATTAGGTGTTTGTCCTAATGCTTTTCCTCCACTTGACCCCCACCCCCTGACAGATGCTGTTGTGTGATGCTCCCCTCCCTGTGTCCATGTGTTCTCACTGTTCAGCTCCCACTTACGAGTGAGAACATGCAGTGTTTGGTTTTCTGTTCCTGTGTTTGTTTGCTGAGGATGATGGCTTCTAGCCTCATCCATGTCCCTGCAAAGGACATGAACTCATTTTTTTTAATGGCTGCATAGTATTTCATGGTGTGTATGTGCCACATTTTCTTTATCCAGTCTATCATTGATGGGCATTTGGGTTGGTTCCAAGTCTTTGCTATTGTAAACAGTGCTGTAATAAACATATGTGTACATGTTAGATTTTTTTTTAATTTTATATTTTTGTAGAGATGGGGTCTCCCCCAGGCTGGTGTTGAACTCCTAGCCTCAAGCAGTCCTCCCCTCTTAGCCTCCCAAAGTGTTGGGATTACAGGTGTGAGCTATCTCACCCAGCAAAATCTAGCAGAGAGCTAGATTTTACAAAGAAAGGCAATAGCATCAGTAATATTGGTTGTGATGCAGAAATCCACACTTTATAATCTATGTACGGCAAACCCTTGAAATCTAACACAGGTATGATGTATGGCTTTCATGGTGCCATGAAGCAGATGACATTAACTATCTATTTCCTCTCTCTTTAAAACTAACCCTAGGTTAAATGTCACTTGGTATCCTGGACTGGATCCCAGAACAGAAGAAGGACATTAGCTGAAAAACTAAATGAAATCCAAATAAAGCCTGGAGTTCAGTTAACAGTAATATATCAATGCTGGTTTCTTAGTTGTGACAAATTTACTGCAGTAATGTGAGCTATTAACAATGGGGAAACTGAGTAAAGGTTACATGGGGCTTTCTAGACCATCTCTGTAATTTTTCTGTAAATTTAAAATTATTTCAAAATTTTTGGGAAGTTTATTTTTAAATCCTTAGTAGAATATAATCCTGAGTTTATTTCTACTTTTTTATTTTCACATATAAACTTAATTTTAAATTTCCAACTGCAATTCAGATGTAAACGTTTTCTCTGAGCAAACAAACCTATACTTGAAAAAGCCAGTTAGATTTTACTTCCAGTAAATGACTTAAAATCTAAAAACCTTCCATAGATGCTGTTCCTTCAATTCTCAAACCTATTATTATAAGATCAAATAATTTCAGACATGGTACTTGGAAAAAAAGAGAGGAGAAGACCCTTTGGTGGCTTCTCTTCAATTTCAATGTCCTTAACATTTCAAAACTGATTAGCTTTCAGAGTAGCAGAAGGATTTTAAAAGTCAATTTAGTTAAGTTTCAGTAAAAGTCACTAAACATTCAACTCATAGCTGGATTCTAGTTGAGTCATACAGAGAAAGCAGAGGATATGAGTCATATAAAGGAGGCAGTAAATATGCAAGGACTTCCAAACATCACAGCTTGGGTTCTGGAGTCAGGCAGTCTAGACTCTGATCCTATTGTGGTTCTGGCATTAATGAATTTCTTTGTGCCTCAATGTTCCCATTTATAAAATGGGAATAATATCTTGACCTGGATGGTAACTGCATATGTAAAAAGTAATTGAGATGTGCATTTAAATTTGGACAATTTACTATGTGTAAATAATACCCCAATAAAGCACCAAAGGAAGAGGGAGAGAGAGAGGCTGGGTATGGTGGCTCACACCTGTAATCCCAGCACTTTGGGAGGCGGAGGTGGGTAGATGACTTGAGCCAGGAGTTCAAGTGATTCCTACCAACAGGATCCTGGCCAACAGAATTCAAGTTTACCTGGCCAACATTGTAAAATCCCACCTCTACTAAAAAATACAAAAAATTAGCTGGGCACAGTGGCACATGCCTGTAACCTTAGCTACTTGGGTGGCTGAGGCACAAGAATTGCTTGAACTCAGGAGGTCGAGGCTGCAGTGAGCCATAATTGCACAACTGCAGTCCAGTCTGGGCAACAGAGTGAGATTCTGTCTCAAAAAAAAAAAAAAAGAGGGAGACAGAGGAGAAAGAGGAAAAAATATAATTTTCATCTATTATAATTATAAAGAAGTTTGAAGACTTATGGAGGAAAAATAAATTTAAAAATCCAACTTCAATGGTAATATCTGAGAATATGTTTCGGTTCACGTTGACATACTTACATATAACAATAGAGAAACTAAAGTTTGGCTTTATTTTTTTGTGATGGAGTCTTGCTGTGTCGCCCAGGCTGGAGTAACCATGTATGTAAAAAGTCATTGAGATGCATATTTAAATTTGGACAATTTACTACGTGTAAATAACACCCCAATAAAGCACCAAAGAGAGAGGGAGAGAGAGGCTGGGTGCAGTGGCTCACGTCTGTAATCTGATCTCACTGTAACCTCCACCTCCCGGGTTCAAGCAATTCTTCTACCTCAGCCTCCCGAGTAACTGGGATTACAGGCGTGTGCCACCATGCCCAGCTAATTTTTGTATTTTTAGTAGAGACAGCGTTTCATCATGTAAGCCAAGATGGTCTTGATCTCTTAACCTCATGATCTGCCCGCCTCAGCCTCCCAAAGTGCTGGGATTACAGGCATGAGCCACTGTGCCTACCCCCACCTCAGAATCTTGGTGGAACAAGGCTGGTTCAATATTTTCAAAATCAGTCTGGTTATGATTATGATTATATAACTATTGGTTGGAGTTATCAATAAAACACTGCATATCTCTCAAGCATACATCAAAAAGATGATTCTAAAAAAAGACTAGCTACTTGTTTCTTCAGGAATTCATCCCTGGGGAGGGATGTTTCAGCCTCATAACTTACCAGCAGGACACACAAGACACAGGCTGGAGACATCTGATGGGTAGTAAGCAGCATACACCCCAGCCACGTGGCCACCCATGGAGGTGCCTATCAGGTGGAAAGGTTTTTTGTTCAGCTTGAGGCATTCTACAAACTAGGAAGGTAAATGAGAAAGCGGCTTGGTTATACAGCTGTAGACAATGACCATGGTGGTTACAGCATAGAAGCCCCTGGACTTCCTATGGACAACTGAAAATGACTACTGTTTAAAAAGAGTCTGAAACTCTACTGGATCTATTATAAGATGAGCACTGTGGCATGCATGGACTTCTTTTTATCTGGCACAAGAGATTGAGAGGTCATTTATAAATATAAAATCAACAGAGATCCCGCTAATTAATGAGTCAGCAAACTTTTCTTTCTTTTCTTTTTCTGAGACAGGGTCTCACTCGGTTGCCCAGGCTGTAGTGCGGTGGTGTGATCACCAAGGTTCACTGCAGCCTGAACCTCTGGGGCTCAGGTGATCCTCCCAGCTCAGCCTCCCGAGTAGCTAGAACTACAGGCATGTACCACCACATCCTGCTAATTTTTTTTTTTTTAGATGAGGTTTCACCCTATTGCCCACGCTGATTTAAGTTTTCTATAAAGGTCCAGAGAGTAAGTATTTTCTTCTTTGAGAGCCATATAATCTGCTGCAACTATTCAACTCTGGTGTTGCAGACAAAAGCAGTCAAAGGCAGTATGTATTAAATAAATGAATCAGTGTCGCTGTGCTCCAATAAAATTTAGTTTACAAAAATAGGTACAAGCTAAACATAGCTCATGGGCTGTACTCAGATGGCTCCTGCCCTAATTCAAAGCTCTTCTCGTCCATTTGACCGTCCATTCATGTACCTATCTACCCATCCATTTGTCTATTCAACCATCCATCCATCCGACCATCCATCCATCTATCCATCCAATCATCCAATCAGCCATCCACCCAACTATTCACCCATCTAAAAAATATTTATTGGCTATCTATTATGTATAGGATACTATGATTAGAAGTTGAAAACCCAGCAAAGAGCCAAAAAGACAAGGTTCCTCACCTAATTAAAAAAATAGTTTATTGGAGGAAGCAGATATTAAATATCCTCATTTGGGGAAAGTACTTAAGGTCAGCCTGAAACTTCTGGGCTACTGCATTCTGAAATGGCTCATAAATTCCTATGACCTTGAAAGCCCAGCCAGAGAAGGCTTGAGCTAGATTCTAAAATACATGCTAGCAATAGCTACTAAAGCAGGTTATATAATGTGAAGAACACCCTCCCCAGCTAGGCAGAGGGGCTATTACTGTTACCATATAGCTGTTAAACAGAAAAATAGATCCCTAGGGAGGGAATTGGTTTTAAGAAATTCTAAACCCCTTTTCAAAGAGTTGAGAAAATGCTCAGATTGTATTTTGTTACAAACAACTGCCAACAGGCTTAGAGGTTGAACAGTCTATAATAGGCCCTGGCCCTCCATTGCCAACCGGAGATATCAGGTTGCCATTTGGCTTCTATCACTTGTAGACAGACTGTACCAGAGACGGGCCAGGAGGTAGCATGGGACTCTCTTCCCGACTCTCCAGACTTGGACATGCAATGGTGGCTGAGACAGTCTGGGCAATCTTTGGTGGAGCCTCCTGCTTACCTGGTGTATCCTCTTGACTTGCCCATCTATGGACAGGTCATCCAGGGAGGAGCGGGTAGTGCCCTCATGTCCTGGCATGTCCACGCAGATCAAGTGCAGGTTCTTTGGAAGAAACTGAGGACACACAGACCCAGAGAGTCAGTATGTGGTGTGCCAAACATGTCTGCCCATTTTCTTGGGAGGTTGACCCATGTACTAAGTGACCTGGACAGCCCATCCCTGAGGATGTAGGAGTCTTGGCCACTCAGTGTTTTTTTTTTGTTTGTTTTGTTTTTTTGAGATGGAGTCTTTCATTGTCACCTGGGCTAGAGTGCAATGGCATGATCTTGGCTCACTGAAACCTCTGCCTCCCAGGTTCATGTGATTCTCCTGCCTCAGCCTCCCAAGAAGCTGATATTACAGGTGCACACCACCACGCCCAGCTAATTTTTTAATTTTTTTTGTATTTTTAGCAGAGATGGTGTTTCACTATGTTGGCCAGGCTAGTCTCGAACTCCTGACCTCATGATCTGCCCACATGCCTTGGTGTCCCAAAGTGCTAGAATTACAGGCATGAGCCAATGCACCTGGCTGGCCACTAAGTGTTTGATCCCAGTAATGTGAATAAGCATTGCCAGTATCCTCAATGGGAGTAGAGGCCCCCAAAGACTAATACATAGATGGAAGCACGCTCAGGAGATGCCTGTAAAAATGGGACAAAGTCAGGGCAGCAGGCTTAAGTCTCTTGCTGTTTCTTCATACCAGTTGACACGTACTACCTCCACCTTTCCCCCACCCCTTTCACACTTACTCCAGCCGTGGAGCTGCTGACTTGGAACTGGAAGGGATGTTCTGTTCTCCCATATCCTGACCAGCTCCAGAGCCAATAGAAGCAACGTTTTCCCCAAGAATCACGTCTCATCACCCCAATTCTGATTTGTTTGGTTTCTTTTTACATTAAGGTCTAATTCCCAAAATTATTCTTATCCTAAAACACCTTCTTCCATTTAGATATGTACCACTTTTAACCAGGAAACTGAGAAACATAAGTTACCAAGAAACAAACATCCAGTTAGAAGAAAGATGCTTATCTGAGGAGGGGGCAGAAAGTAAGGGGTTCATCAAGGCATGAAGATGACTGTCCTCACAGTGGAATTTGGAAATAAGAACACACGTAACTAGAGGCTGTGTGAGTCCTTTCCTCCTGGTGGAGATGATACTTGGGATCCCTCAGGTATGGTCTTGCCTGAGGTGGGAGCCAGGGATGCTTCCTGCCCAAGACTTCCGCCAGCCCCAACCTTCACAGCTGATCATGCTTACCAAGGGCAGCAAGCTGCCATACCCAAGTAAACCAAGACAAAAAGTGACTTGGAGAACTCTTCCGGAAAGCTGCCAGATCAAGACTGTTTCTCTAAATGGCAAAGGAAAAGAAAAAAACAGGTGTAGAAGAGGGAGTGGGAAGGAAAGGCAAAGAAGGAGTGAAGGAAGAAGATGGAGGGGAAGGAAATGAAGAAACTTGGAGTACAAAAAAACAAATGACTCTTTAAAAGGCCAACTCTGCCAACTCTGATCATCACAGCAGTTCTGAGATACAGCTGTGTCAGAAACCTCCCAAAGAAACATCCATGAGGTAAAAAGATTTCTAAGCCGTAAGTTTTATATATAATATTCAACATAATACATTTTTTTCTGACAAAAGAATGCGTAACATATTGCATTAGCTTTTTGTTGTTGTTGTTTGTTTATGAGACAGGGTCTCACTCCTGTCTCCCAGGCTGGAGTATAGTACCATGATCTTGGCTCACTGCAGCCTTGACTTCCCAGGCTCAGGTGATTCTTCCATCTCATCCTCCTAAGTAACTGAGATTACAGGTGCATGCCACCATGCCTGGCTAAGTTTTTTGTATTTCTTTGTAGAGACGGAATCTCCCTATGTTGCCCAGGCTGGTCCCAAATTCCTGGGCTCAAGTGATCTGCCCTCCTTGGCCTCCCAAAGTGCTGGGATTACAGCTGTGAGGCACTGTGCCAGGCCACACTGCATTAGTTCTTATATGATTTGAACCACCACAGTTCTGAGTTCCGTTTGCTTTCTACCACTGTCGCTGGCATCATGTCCTAGTGGAAATCCTTTTCTTCCTCCTCCTTTTCTTCTTTTTTTTGAGACAGTCTTATTCTGTTGCCCAGGCTAAGTGCAGGGAGGAGCACAATCATGGCTCACTGAAGCCTTGACCCCCCAGGTTCAAGCAATCTTTCCACCTCAGCCTCCTGAGTAGCTGGCACAACAGGCATGCACCATCACACCTGGCTAATTTTTTATTTTTTGTAGAGACAGGGTTTCTCTATGTTGTCCAGGCTGCTTTCAAACTCCTGAACTCAAGTAATCCTCCTGCCTTAGCCTCCCAAAGTGCTGGGATTACAGGCATGAGCCACCACACCCAACTCCCTTTTCTTATAAGAGAGAAGAATCTAGAATTGCACCTTGACCATACTGAGCCACATATCCTTATGTGCAGAGAATCCGTGGAGCATGAGGATGGAGGGTTTGTGGCCAGGCCTGCCCCGGAAGGAATAACAGAACTGATAGTCTTCATGGTGAACATAGCGGACTTGCATGCCCAATGTCCTCCGCCAGTACCTGGAGAGGGTAGGAAATAAAGACAAAGCAAAATCAGTAAACTCTGGATGAGTGGCTTCAAGAAAGGCACAGGTCCTCTCTGTAAGTCTTACTTAGTGGAAACACAAACACTTCACCAGCCCTTTTCCTCCATCAGTCGTCAGAGTCCCCCAGAGCTTCACCCTCAGGGAACACGAAGGCAGACCACTCCAGAGAACGCCTTAAACGAACTATTTTGGTATAGGCTTTACTAATCACTCTAAGATGGGAAATGTGGTGTTTTCTCAAGAAGCATGCCACACATAATAACCTTTTGATATTATGTCTTTCTAGAGATTTTGAGAGTGATGACTTATTTCCTGAGAACCATCTGCACTGGTCCTCTGGCTTTGTTCCTTATAACATATGGCAGCTGGTTGAAAGCTCAGCTTCTGCTGGTTACATAAGACTTGGCAGTGCTGGACTTTGGCCTCAAATCGATTTCAATATGAAATTACCATCTAAACAAATTGAACCCTCTGCATGGTGAATCCCTCCAAGATGAGAGATAATTAATTCAATCAGAGATGCATTTTGTAAGCTACTTTACACTAAAGAAGTAGCCAAGTCTTGCAAAAGCAAATAACCTAAACTGACAGGTCTTAACTCTTTGTATAACATAAGCAGAGAGGGAGAGAGGATACATATTCATATTTACTTTTATCTGCATACAAAAACTGTGGGAGCATATGTAAGATTTTTTTGTTTGGTTGGTTGGGTTTGTTGTTATTGTTGTTTGTTTGTTGTTTTTGAGATAGAGTCTCGCTCTGTGACCCAGGCTGGGGCAATCTCGGCTCACTGCAACCTCCACCTCCAGGGTTGAAGCAATTCTTGTGCCTCAGCCTGCTGAGTTTCTGGGATTACAGGCACACACCACCATGCCTGGCTAATTCCTGTATTTTTAGTAGAGATGGGGTTTCGCCGTGTTGGCCAGGCCGGTCTCAAACTCCTGGTCTCAAGTGATCTGCCTGCCTTCGCCTCCCAAAGTGCTGGGATTACAGGCATGAGCCACTGTGCCCAGCCACAAGGTACTATTAAGATGACTATCTGGAATGGAGGTGGGGAATAAGATGAGAAATAGGTGGACAGGGAATAGAGATGGAAGGCAGACTTTTACTGGGTTTCTTTTTTTTTTCTGAGATGGAGTCTCCCTCTATCACCCAGGCTGGAGCATGGTGGCACGAGCTTGGCTCACTGCCTCCCAGATTTAAGCAATTCTCCTGCCTCAGCCTCCTGAGAAGCTGGAATTACAGGCATGCACCACCACAACCCACTACTTTACATATTTTTCAGTAGAGATGGGGTTTCGCCATGTTGGCCAGGCTAGTCTTGAACTCCTGGCCTCAAATGATATGCCTGCTTTGGCCTCCCAAAGTGCTGGGGTTATAGGCATCCAGCCAGTTAAATCGCACCCAGCCAGTTTCTTTTGAAACTTTTTTAATGACTGCATTGCCTACTCAAAACGTAAAGAACATAATAGCACTGGCTAGATTAAAAGCTCTTCTTACAAGGCAAGCATATTTCAAAATTCTAATCAAAACATCATAAACATGACTTTGCTCATCCATTCACATCCCAGCTCATTACTTACTGGCTTTGAGTGTCCCCTCCAAAACTCATGTTGAAATTTGACTGCCATTGTGAGGTGTGACTGTTAAGAGATAATTAGGTCCTGACAGCTCTGCCTTCATAAATAGATTAATGCCATTATTGAGGGTGTGAGTTCCTGATAAAAGTGAGTCTGGCACCCTCTTACCTCTGGCTTACTCTTATAGTCTCCTGTCCTTCTACCTTCTACCATGGGATGACACAGCAGGAAGGCCCTTGCCAGATACTGGTACCATTCTCTCGGACTTCCCAACCTCCAAAACCATAAACCAAACAAATTTCTTTTCTTTATAAATTACCTAGTCTGTGGTATTCTGCTGCAGCAACACAAAATGGAATAAGACACTATGTCATCTTATAATATGAGGAAATGCTGCATTCCACTAAGAATATAGCAAAGATTAAATGAGGCAATCCATGTACAAAGTTTTATTCAATGCCCAGGACATGGTAAGTATTCAATACATTACAGTTATTAGCATTATGTAAAGATGATTTTGTCCTTCCAAATACATCATTTGCCAAAAATTAAAAGGAAAAATTAGGGGAAAATTTTGCAATGAATATGACAGCTACAGACTGATATCCTTAATAAATAAAAAGCTTACAAATTGATCTCAACCATGCTAAAACCCCAATTCAACACTAGGCAAAATAAATGAAAAGGTGCCTCGGAGTAGAAAAGATATTAATGACTAACAAACATAGAAAACATGTTCAAGTTCACTAATAATTAAAAATATGAATACTGCACCAACATGGATGGAACTGGAGATCATTATGTTAAGTGAAATAAGCCAGGCGCGGAAAGACAAACATCACACGTTCTCACTTATTTATGGGATCTAACAATGGAGATCATGGGCATAGAGACTAGAAGGATGGTTACCAGAGGCTGAGATGAGTGGCTGACGGTAGAAGAGAAGTGGGGATGGTTAATGGGTACAAAAAAAATAGAAAGAATGAGTAAGACCTACTAACGATAGCACAATAGGGTGACTGTAGTCAATAATAACTTAGTTGTATATTTTAAAATAAAGCATGGATTGGTTGTAACTCAAAGGATAAACACTTATGGAGACAGATACCCCATTCTCTATGACATGCTCATTTCACATGGCATAACTGTATCAAAACATCTCAGGTACCCCATATGTATATACTATGCAGCCCCCAAATTTTTTAATAAAAAATGTATTAAAAATATTAATACCTTTTATGAGCTTCTAAATTAGAAAAGTGGTGGGGATTTTTGTAGAGATGGGCTCTTACTCTGTCACCCAGGCTGGAGAGTAGTGACACAATCATGGTTCACTACAGCCCTGTCCTCCTGGGCTCAACTGATCCTCCCACCTCAGCCTCCTGAATAGCTGAAATTACAGGTGCAAATACCATGCCCGACTAATTTTTAAATTTTTTTCATTTTTAAATTTTTTTAGTAGAGACCATGTCTCCCTGTGTTGCCCAGGCTGGGTCTCAAACTCAAGTGATCCTGCCACTGAGCCACTGCATGTGGCCTGCGTGCGTGTGTGTTTATATATAACCAGTTATAAAATTCAGCCTTTCTGAAAGCAATCTGGCATAAAATATCAAGAATCTTTGAAACCTCATGCCCCTTGTTGACCCAGTAATTATAGTTCCAAGAATAATCTGTCTCAAGGAAATAAGCAGAAACCTTCAAAAAAAATATATTTTAAAAGCTGTTCCAGCCAGTGTTATGTGTTATTTAAATCAGAAAAAAATCAGTACTAACCATAGTATCCATAAATAGGAAATATATTAAACTACCATGTAGCTAAGCAATGTCATATTTTGCTATTATTTAAAACTGAGTTTTCAAAGAATATTAAATAACATGGGAAAATATGTATGACATGACGTCAAATGAGAAAACAGGATCTAATTTTTAAAAATACTGTGGATTCCAATTCTGTTAAAAAAAAAACAACTGTTAAGTATACACAGATGAGGTGGTCGGGGAGAGAGGCAGGAAGAACAAAAGAAGCACTGAAGAAAATTATTCCAGGGATTATGGGTAATTTACATTTTCTTTGTGTTACCTTTTTATTTTAAAATAATTTTTTATTTATTATTTTTGGTACCCGGAGTGGGGTTCAAATGGGTTACACTTTGGTTTGGTTTGGTTTGGTTTTTGAGATGAAGTCTGATTCTGTTGCCAGGCTGGAGTGCAGTGGCAGGATCTCAGCTCACTGCAACATCCACCTCCTGGGTTCAAGTGATTCCCCTGCCTCAGCCTCTCGAGTAGGTGGGACTACAGGCACGTGCCACCACACCCAGCTAATTTTTTGTATTTTAGTAGAGACAGTGTTTCACCGTGTTGGTCAGGATAGTCTCAATCTCCCGACCTCGTGATCCGCCCACCTGGCCTCCCAAAATGCTGGGGTTACAGGCATGAGCCACCACGCCCAGCCTCTAAACTAAAAGTATAGTGCAAGATCACAGAAGAGCTGGAAGGACCTGGTGGAAAAGATGAAATTTCAGCAGACTACTGGATATTCAACATATATCAGCTGGAGGCTGGAAAAGGGGTGCCAGGAGGTAGAGACAGCAGAAGTAAGGGCCTGGGAGAGAGCCAAGTATGACTTGAACCAGAGTGAAGAGACACAGGGTTGGAAGGTGGCTAGACTGCCAGCCTCAGGAATTGAGGACTTCTTCATTACCAGATGGAGCTCTTTGGTATTACTCGATATTTTTTATTAAATTGGTACATCCACTGGACAACTTTATCTAGGCTCCAGAAACAAGGAGCTGGAGAACTAATTTTTTTTTTTTTTTTTGAGATGGAGTTTCACTCTTATTGCCCAGGCTGGAGTACAGTGACACCATCTCGGCTCACTGCAACCTCCACCTCCTAGGTTCAAGCAATTCTCCTGCCTCAGCCTCCTAAGTGGCTGGGATTATAGGTACACGCCACCACGCCCAGCTAATTTTTGTATTTTTTTAGTAGAGACAGGGTTTCACCATGTTGGCCAGGCTGGTCTTGAGCTCCTGACCTCAGATGATCCTCCCACCTTGGCCTTTCAAAGTGCTGGGATCACAGGCAGACCCAGAGAACTAATATTTTCAAATGATCCCCTCAAGGAAAGAGTAGGAAGATGACTCTAAGACACCAGGTCAGCTGAAAAATTCTAAAAGACAAATGGCCCACATGGAAAAAACAATTTCTTTAGTTTAATGATAATAGAAAATAGAGAACAGATGACCTCTAATTCATAAAAGCAGAACCTTACAGAACAGAAACAAAGAGAAGAATTAAGGTGGGATGAATAGATGTCTCAAGAGCAAGATCTTTTACAATCTCAGTACAAGAGCCAAATTGCTCCTCTTTCAGGGACAGAAGTCACTGAAGGCTCTATTGACCTAAATAGAAAAGCCCCAAAGAGGACCTCCCCGGGGTTGTTCCTCTTTGATAAAGCCTCCCGGACTCCACAGTCCTCATTCCGTATGTCACTTTTTCTAGTTAACAGGAGCCTCTGAAGAAAAGTACTTAATAGATTTTTTTATACTGTGGTAAAATAGATATAACATAACATTTACCATGTTAACCATTTTAAGTGTACAATCAATGACATTTGTGCATTCACAACATTGTAAAACCATCCCCACTATCCATTTCTAGAACTTTTCATCATCCCAAATAGAAACTTTGTACCCATTAAACACTAACTCATCTTCCCTTCCCCTAGTCCCCTAGCAACCTCTATTCTATTTCTCTATGAGTTTGTCTATTCTGGGTAAAAGTGGAATCACACAAAATTTGTCCTTTTGTGTCTGGTTAGTTTCACTTACCACAGCTGTTCTCAAGGGTCATCCATGTTGTATTAATAGCATGCATCAGAGTGTCATTCCTTTTTAAGGCTGAATCATATTTTATTGTGTGTATATACCACATTTTGTTTATCCACTTGTCTGTGGGACATTTAGGTTATTTCCATCTTTTAGCTATTATAAAGAATGCTGCTATGGACATTGGTGTGCACATCGAGATCCTGCTTGCAATTCTTTGGGATTGATACTCAAAGTGGAATTGCTGGATCATATGTTAAATGTTTAAATTTCTGAGAAGCCAACAAACTTGTGCATAGCAGTTACACTATTTTATATTCCCAACAGCAATGCACAGGGGCTTCCAATCTCTCCACATTCTCACCAACACTTATTTTCCATTTTTTAAAAGTTATGTATATTTTACCACAATACAAAGAAACAAACCAGGCTGGACGTGGTGGCTCACAGCTGTAATCCCAACACTTTGGGAGGCTGAGGTGGGTGGAATGCTTGAGCCCAGGACTTCAGCCTATCTCTAAAAAAAAACTGCAAAAATAAGCTGTTAAGGTGGCACACACCTGTAGCCCCAGTGACTCTGGAAGCTGAGGTGGAAGGATCACTGGAGCCAGGAGGCAGAGGTTGCAGCCTAGGCTGGTCTCGAACTCCTGGGCTCAAGCAATTGCCCACCTCTGCCTCCCAAAGTGCTGGGATTACAAGCATGAGCCACAGCGCCCAGCTCCAAATTCACTTATTAATTCCAACAAATTATTTATAGATTTTTTTTGTACTTTCTATGTACACAACTGTGTCATCTGCAAACAATGCCAATTTTATTTCTTCTTTTCCAATTCTTATCTCCTTTTCTTTCTTATATTTATATAAGTGAACTGTTAGCTATGCTTTCTTACCTTGATTTTACAACTGAGTTTTTTGGGAAAACAAAAATCTTAGAAAATCTCAGTCTTTTTCATCTTGTGAAAAGTCCTGATATTTTCATTACACAATGAAAATCAGACCTGATGTTATCTGCAAGTGGCCACAGCATCCCCAGTTGTGGCTCTCTGTTGACTCACGTTGAAGCATTTGGTATCTCCTGCAGGAGCAGCCATAGTCCACGGTGCTATGAAAGTGTGCTGGCCATGCTCCAGGGACACTTAGACCCAGAGAGAGCTGCTCTGAAGACTTGCTGTGGCCTACTGGGGACACCTGTTCTTGTTCCCTGAGGAGCTGAGACAATCCCAGAGGGAACTCCAGGAGCTTGCACAATGTGATGACTTCACCAAACCCTTACGCTCATATGGCAGGGCAGCAGGGAACAGGGACTGGGTGCCAAGCCACCTCTACTGCCTGCTGTTCCTGTTTGTGTAGCAATCCTGAAAATGAACCTGACCCACCTAGATCTGCGAGGTGAACGCACTGGTGGCCATCATTGGCAGTCAAGCAAATGAAGGCCTTTGGAGGAGTTGCTGTGGTTAAGGGATATGAGTGACTCATGGTGATGCTGCTCATCCTATGACAACCATCATGTAAATGTCACTTGCGGTGAGGCTATTTGGAAGATACAGTCTGTGCATTTCGGTGATGCGGAGGAAGTGCCTCACAGGACTGCTGACAGCTCTCTGCAATGGCATCATGGGTTTTATTACTAAAATCATAATCCCCCGTGTCACAATGCCACCTGGCATGGTCTGAAAGGTTTTCTAGGATTTTCATCTTCCCCAACCAGCTGGGTTTTCTTCTTGGCCTGTGTGCCTGAGTTCACAAAATAAAGAGCATTGTGTTTGTCTTTCACCACGGCTATGAGCTGGGTGACAGGCTTTAAGACCCCATGAATCCATACTGCCAATTAAAGAGGGTCTGAATGCTCTGCACTGTGGGGCCTCTCTGGGTTTTTTGTGGTATTATTTGTTAATAAAAGTGAATTATTTGCTATGCAGCATTATTCATAATAGCCAAAAGGTGGAAACAACCCAAGTGTCCATCACAGATGAATGGATAAACAAAATGTCTATATAGACTCAATGGAATATTATTCAACCACAACAAAAAGTGAAAAAGTGATACATGCTACAACATGGACGAACCTTGAAAACATTATGCTAAATGAGAGAAACCAGACACAAAGGTCACACATTGTATAGCCCCATTTATGTGAAATGTCCGGAAAGGCACATCTAAAGAGACAGTAAGTAGATGAGTGGCTGCCTGAAGATAAAGAGAGGGAGAAACTGGGAGTAATGGCTACTAAGTACGGGGACTCATTTGGGGAGGTGGAAGTATTTGAAATTAGATCATGGTAATGGTTGTACAACATTCTGAATATATTAAAACCACTGAATTATACACTTTATTTACTTATATTTCATTTATTTATTATTTAGACAGAGTCTGACTCTGTTGCCTAGGCTAAAGTTCAGTGCCATGATCTCAGCTCACTGCAACCTCCGCTTCCCGAGTTCAAAGGATTCTCCTGCCTCAGCCTCCCAAGTAGCTGAAATTACAGGCACATGCCACCATGCCCGGCTAATTTTTTATATTTTTAGTAAAGACAAGGTTTCGCCATGTTGGACAGGCCAGCCTGGAACTCTTGGCCTCAAGTGATCTGCTGGCGTCAGCCTCCCAAAGTGCTGGGATTACTGGTGTGAGCCACCGTGCCCAGCCTTGAACTGTACACTTTAAAATGGTGACTTTTATGTTACATGGATTTTAACTTAATTAAACAAGCAAATTGTTTGCTATCAACTTATTTTTCACATTAAAAATCAAACATCAACATTACCCTGACACCTGACTCTGAAAGCCCTCTCCTCAACAGCCCAGGGAACTGCTGGGGGACCATGCAGCATTGAGGCTGGTTTCCACATGAGGTGGGTGGAATTAGCCTTTACATAAGCACACCTCTGTATATGGCCATATCCATGGTTACAAGCTGCATCAGTGAATTGCATTCTCTGCTTCAATTTCATATGGTTAATAAAAACGGCGTTTGTGTGTGGCAGTCCATGATGCCTCGGCAAGACCACGAGAAGGGGCACGCAACTCTGGCCTCTCCATGTCAGGGTCCATCCAGGAGCCTTAACCCACAAAGCACATACTCCTGCTACCAGCACTGCAGGAGCAATGGCGTTTCAGCTTCAGAGTGAATCTCGCTTTCTCAATGCAGAAAGTGGGTCCCGGGTGATTCTGGGAAGGGGTCACAACTCTCCACCCCGCCCCCAGAGAGTAAGAGCAAAAGATGAAAAGCTCCCTTCCATTCAATTAGTTTCCTTTCAAGGATCAGAGCCTGGCTGGCAGGCAGAAAATTCCACACTCAAGTGAAACAAAAGGGAGCCAGAAAGGAGGGCAGATAAAGGGCATAACACCCCCCCCCCCGCCCCGCACTCTTCTACGTACAGAAGTGAGTTCTGACTTCCTGAAGTCCCAGTTAGATCTCAATGGGCTTACATACGGCACAGAGAGGAACTAGGTCTATTTCGGTGCTCCCTTCATCAGGGGATGTACACCATGGGGGTGGGAAGGGCAATTTCATTGGATAACTGGGCAGCAGCATGAAAAGGCAATGAAGCACATCATGAGAAAGTCACTTTCTTTTTGACTGTTAATCTTCTGGTTCCAACAAGGAGAAAGGCTCAACTCAGAGCTGCTACATCTTTCACACTGCTCATGCTTTGTAACAAAGTAAAAGAAGACTGAGAGCCCTTTGTAGGCAACAGTATCTAGGCTACAATTCAACAAGACTGTTTAATGACATTTTGTTTATTTTTACTTTTTGATATTAATTTTATCTATGGCAAGCTTTCCATTTAAGGGAGTGATATTATATCACTTTTTAAACAATTGATTTAAGGATTTTTTTTTAAAGTTGGCTCATTCTAAAGGAAATACAAAAGAAAAGGACAGGTGGTATCCAGATAGGGCAAGAATAATAACAGTGGTCCCAGAATGACATATTCAGGGAACTTCTTTTTCTTTCTGTTACTTCTTTACTAATGAACACTTCTAGAACAACTCTAAAAGCATTCTGTCCTACACATGCCATCTCAACGGTTCTGGTCTTTCTTGTTCATTTTGCAGTCACACTGCTGCACCTGTTAGGACATCACAGGGTCAGAATCCAATGATGAAGTCCAGGCATGGTGGCTCATGCTTATAATCCTAGCACTTTGGGAGGATCACTTGAGGTCAGGAGTTCGAGACCAGCTTGGCCAACATGGCAAAAGCCTGTCTCTAGTAAAAATACAAAAATTAGCCAGGCATGATGGCACACACCTGTAGTCCCACCTACTCAGGAGGCTGAGGCAGGAGAATCACTTGAACGCAGGATGCGGAGGTTTCAGTGAGTCAAGATCATGCCACTGCACTCCAGCCTGGATGATATGATAGAGCGAGACTATGTCTCAAAAAGGAATCCAATGATCAAAAAGATACCAAAGGAGTTCCCATAAAAATGTACAATCCTTGCTTGAAGACAGAATCACTGACTTTGGGAATGTGGGTGGGGAAACATGCTATCAGAAACCTAAAAGGGTTAGGCATGATGGCTCATGCCTGTAATTCCAGCACTTTGAGAGGCCAAGGTGGGAGGATCACTTGAGGCCAGGAGTTCAAGACCAGCCTGGCCAATATGGCAAAACCCCATCTCTACTAAAAGTACAAAAACCTAGCTGGGCCTGGTGGTACACACCTGTAAAATCCCAGCTACTCGGGAGGCTGAGGCAGGAGAATTGATTGAACCCAAGAGGTGGAGGCTGCAGTGAGCCAAGATCATCCCACTGCACTACAGCCTGGGTGACAGAGCACAACTCTGTCTCAAAAAAACAAAAACAAAAGCCTGAAAGAACTGATCTGATCTGATAATATTCTTCAAGAACAGTCCCAAAATTCAAAAGAAGATGAGTACCTTTCAACTTTTCTATATGTCTGAACTATTTGCTAATAAAATGTTGGACAACAACCACAAAAATAACAAGCAGATATTATGATACTCTTGAAAACATCAATTATAAAACTGGCTTACCAATAATAGATTCTTATCAGCACTGAAGGCCACAGGAGAAATGAGGCTACGAATGCCAGGATTGGGATGGCCAGTGTCCCGCCCGCAATCACAAACATGTTAACCACATCAAGATCCATCCTGCTCTTTCAGGCTGGCTGATACCTGCAGGGGCCAAAGAGAACGATGATATTAAAACTCTGTCTCAAGGGAAAAGAGGCAAAGAAGCAAAGGGGTCAAGAAAAGTGAAGTTCCAAGAATGCGGGTAAAGATCAGGAGGAGGGCAAAACAGACAAATGCTTTAAAAAAAAAAAACAAAAAAACAAATAGACGTGACAACTAAAGTAATAAGGAATTTTTCAGAGGAGCCTGGATTTATAAAAAACACTATTATGGACATTGTTGGGACAAATGTGGAAATCTGAGTAAGGACTGGGTATTAGACAACACCATTGTATCAGTGATACAATTCTTGAGTATGATGATGAGATAGTGGTTGTGTATGTATGTAGGAGACTAGCTTCCCTCTTAGGAGATGTCTGCTGAAGTTGTAAAGGGTGAAGTATAATGTTATGTGCTACTCACTTTTAAAGGTTTGAGAAAGAAAAAGTAATATGTGTGTGTTTGTGTTGGTGGGAAGAAAGAAAAGAGAAATAAAGCAAATATGGTAAAATGCTAACCACTGGGGAATCCAGGTGAAGGTTACATATTATTCTTTCAGTCTTTCTGTAGGCTTGCAATTTTTAAAAATAAAAAAGGACAGGTTGGGTGTGGTAGCTCATGCCTGTGATCCAGCACTTTGGGAGACTGAGGCAGGAGGATCACTCAAGCCCAGGAGTTTGAAGCTGTAGTAAGCTATGATTGCACCACTGTACTCCAGCCTAGGCAACAGAGTGAGAACCCTCTTTAAAAATAAAATTAAAAAAAAAAATGAAAGACAGAGACTTTTAAAGAAATCAATCAACATGTACATACACACATGGATATGAGAAACCAGTAACAGTGATTCCATCTAAGGTGGGGAATTAGATAACTAAGTGTCAGGAATAGACAGACTTGTTTTTCACTTTTTAAAACTTTTAAGTTGTTATGTAAATATATAACCTGTGTGAATTCACTCAAGCTAGTAGCAAAAAATCTTAAGGGAAAAATAGTAGAGAAAGTTACACAATATAGTCTCAAAATCTTTTAGAAAGTTGAAAAGTTTTTTTCATAGTTTCAGTAGAAGTTTGGCTAAAGAGAGCCTAAATCCCCTTCACATTTAGTTAATAAGTAAAGCAAATAGCTAAAGTATGTGAAAGAATTTACCTAACTAACTTGTTTACTCATGTAGTCTTAAAACTAACTTTTAAGCCAGATGGCCCTCTCAAGAGGAAGCTGACCAAGGATATACCCTCTGACAGTGTTTGATTTAAACATCAGAACCTGTGCTTTAATCTTCACTCTAGTAGTGCTGACTCAAGCCTTTGTCAATTAAACTTTACTAAATAAAAGCAAGTCTCACTGGCTGGGGAGGGCCGGTAGTCACAACTGTTTATAGCACTCTCCAAGGAGTCTGTAAGAAGCCGCACAGACCCTCAGCCAAACTAGCAAAGCATAATATCTGTGTGTCAGTGTACCTTATTCATCCGTCGCTGAGTCAAGGTCTGCAAGACAGACCTCCGCAGGTAGTGATCCTGACAGTGGCACCCAAATGTAGAGCAGCACCGACAATAACCAATTCAAAAAATAAATACATGATAAAAAGTTAGGGGGGAATAAGCCAAAAAGGTAGTTTTCAGTGTACTTTCTGATGTCCTCCTAAAGACTTACAGATCTGAAGACTGGAATGTGGGATGCATGAGAATGAGGACTGGGTGTCCCCAGCACCAAGACTATGACCTGACACATAACAGATGCACTAGAATTCCAGATGAATCAGAAGCCCTGCCCTGCCCTGTCTTATGAGCTTGCAATACAGTTCATTCTAGCACGGAATGAAAAATACTTCAGGCTGGGTGCCGTGGCTCATGCCTGTCATGTCAACACTTTGGGAGGCAGAGGTGGAAGGATCACTTGAGGCCAGGCATTCAAGACCAGCCTGGGCAACATTGCAAGACCTCATCTCTATTTTATGTGTATGTGTATGTGTATACACATATATGTATATATGCACACATATATATCATAAAATATACAAATATAAATATATAATAAAATACTAATAAATATATATTTCAAGTTCCATCATTCTCCCCAATACAGAAAACACCTAGAAGGACCTGTAAGCCAGATGTAGCCCTCTACCTTGATTCCCAGCCATCCGTGCTAAGTGTGCAGGATTCACCAAATATAATACAGATTTCTTCAAGAAAAAGCATTAATATCTAACAAATCATGGCTTTCCTTACATTTCCTGGGAAATGTAGCAATCTCTCCCATATGCTTCTATCAACTGATACTTAATTCAATTTTATAACAAGTTCATGGCAGCACAGTATAACCTCACAACCACTGAGCACAAGGGTCAGCGCACTTTTTCTGTAAAGGGCCAGATGGTGACTGTTTCAGCACTGTGGGCCACAGAATCTCTATCACAGCTGCTCAACCTGCCACTGGATGAAAGAGCAGCCACTGAAGATACGTAACAAACGAGTATGACTACGTTCCAATAAAACTTCACAGAAATAGGGTGTAGGCCAAATTTGGCCTGTAGGCTGTAATTTGCCAACCCTTGATACAGCACATCAGCCCTGTCACACAGGAAAGGCAGGTGTTTCATCCTGTTTTATGGGCTGAGGAAACTGAGGCTCTGAGAGGCTAAATCACTTGCCCAAAGTCACCCAGCTGGTAGTCATGATCACAAAACAGGTTTCTAACTCCAATCCACTACCTTTGCACCAAGCTCGACTTTGTCTATTTTTAACTTTTTTCAAATGGCCTTTCCTCAGTCTCTGCAACCTCTTTGCTGTTAGGTATCTACATTTATCATCCCTAATTTCTCCATGAAGACACAAGCTCTCCATCTTCAAGTGGTTTTGCCTAACAAGTACTTCCCAGCCTAAAGAAGGAGACAGATGCATCCATAGGTGGGTTAGATCGTTCTTTTCATTATATACACATATTCTCAGTGCAGTCCTGAATCTACAGTGATGAAACCTGCCACCTTCCCAGGGCATAAGCACTGTCTGTCTCTGATGCAACTGCCCTCTCAGTTTCTTGGTCACTGTAAACAATTTTCCCGGCACACTTAAATCCCTGAACGATTCACCTATTTAACACTGGCTACAATTTACCCTGCTAAAAGGCATCACCAACTTGCAAGGGGTAAGCAAGTTAATTGTAGACTGAAGGGAATTTGTACAGATCTGTTTGAACATCATGGGCTGTGAATGAGTTGACAAAGATGGGAACCGTCAGCTTTGAAAAGACTTTTCCACATCATGCAAAGTCTTTAAAAACTGCTGAGGGCCACTGTGAATTCTGATTACTGAGCAGCAGGGAGTCCTTTGGACTAGGAATTAGAACAGTTTATGCCCAAAGCCATATAATATCATAGACTCTGACACTGGAGATGATAGCCCCAAAATGAAGGCATGATCATAAAAACAAACAAAAAAAACCCCTCTCTGCTCTGCCAGTGCCTGCCATGATGCCACAGTCAGTTTCAGCAAAGGTTTCATCTGCCTCCATCTTCTGTTTAACAGCAGAATAAAGTCTTCCATAAGGAGCTTTTATAGAACATGATCAATTTAGCAATGTTTGGGCTTACTACAGAAAACCCGGCACACTCTCCCTGACAAGGTCAAATAAATCCAGACCTTAATTGAAGAAACCACAATTCTTTCTGAGTTTTCTGTACAGATAAAGAGTAGGCAATTTATTCCTATCTCTACAACATCCTTCATTTTACAAAGGACTTGCTTCAGCTTTCCTTTAAAAAGACAGCTCCCCTGCCATACTGGTGTTTATTTCTAGAATACTCTATCTACCTAGGGGAGAGGCTGGAAGCAGAAAAACTGAAGCATTAAGAACCAGGAACTGCCAATGGCCAAGAATCAGAGCTCAACTAAGAAGTGTAACTTGAGTTTCCCAAAGCGTGGGACTCATACAACTGAGAGTTTGCAAGATGACTTTAGCAAGCAGGAGTACTAAAGAATGTTTCAGAGTTACACAGCGTTAGATAACACTGACATATATACCAGGAAAGTCAACCCTTTTCAGTCCTTTTCAGTCCTACTTGGGTCAAAGGGAAACTCTCAGTGTGGCGGTGTTAAACAGCCCTCTAGGCTGGGCACGGTGGCTCACACCTGTAATCCCAGCACTTTGGGAGGCTGAGGTGGGTGGGTTGCTTGAGCAGAGGAGTTTGAGACCAGCCTGGGCAACATGGAGAGATGCCATCTTTACAAAAAATACAAAAATTAGCTGGGCATAGTGGCATGCGCCTGTAGTCCCAGCTACTCAGGAGGCTGAGGTGGGAATATCACTTGAGCCTGGGAGGCTGAGGTTTCAGTGAGCTGAGAATGCGCCACTGTATTCCAGCCTATGCGACAGAGGGAGATTATCTCAAAAAACAGAAGAGGAAAAAAAGTCAATTTAAAGAAAAATGCTCAGTAGGTGATACATGAATCTAGCAAAAATCGTGATGGTTACACATGAATGGCTGCCACTGAGGGACAAACTTGTGCGATGGATGGCACCAGGCTGGGGCACCAGTGTGGCAGCTGGCCCTCTCCAACCTGGCTCTTCTACACATCAGCTGGGAGACCTTGGCTTCCTCATCTATTTAATGAGAACATTCAAATAGTCATGTCTGTTCTTTCTTACTTTGGTTATTTAAACATTTCTGGAATTATGACAGGCAATTAAAGAGTAGGATTTGGCTCGCCCCCACAAGCATCTTCTTCCCTATTAGAGTTTCCAGAACCTAAAACATCACCTGGCAAAGACTTGGTGCTTGATCATGTTTATCGCCTGACTGAATAAACTGAAAAACAAAACATTTTATCTATTTATTGTGTCAAGTGAGGCACCTGAGGGTTAAAGACAGTGATCAGTGGCCCTGTGGCACAATGTGAAGCAGACAATGCCAGGAAGGAGAGCTGGCCACGATGGCACCAGGGAGAACACACTCTCACATCCAGGCTCTGGGTCCTCTGCCACTGGTTAACACCCAAGCTGTGCATTTGGGGGCTCTCATGTCTGAACACAGTGGCAAAGATTAACTGGATAGGGGACACGTCAGTGGATCCAGATAAACATTGCATCAAGGAAATGAAGTTTAATCTGGGGTTAGGAGTAAGGTACATCTTACAATTTTCTTTTAATGTTCTCACTGGTTTTGAAAGGTGGGATCTTGAGCTCCGATATCTTAATCTTCAGGGTATAAAGTAAAATCCAAGAATAAACAACGTAAAACACTTTCATAGAATCTCATAGACACATCTATCCTTGCTTCTCCTGACTTACTGATTTCTTTTTTTTTTTCTTTTCTTTCTTTTTTTTTTTTTTGAGATGGAGTCTTGCTCTGTCACCCAGGCTGGGGTACAATGACACAATCTCAGCTCACTGCAACCTCCGCCTCCTGGGTTCAAGCAATCTCCTGACTTAGCCTCCCAAGTAGCTGGGATTACAGGTGTCTGCCACCATGCCTAGCTAATTTTTGTCTTTTTAGTAGAGACGGGGTTTCACCATGTTGGGCTGGTCTCGAACTCCTGACCTCAGGTGATCTGCCCACCTTGGCCTCCCAAAGTGCTGGGATTACAGGTGTGAGCTTCTGCGCCCGGCCGACCTACTGATTTCTGCCGACAGTAACTCCATCAGTCTAACCTCCTAGATGCCAATGCATCTTTCATTGTCCTACTTGCTCACCACTTCTATTAGGCAAAGGTAAAGAGGTACCAGCTCTGGAATCAACTTGTCTAAATCTAAACAAACTGCACTGCCCGATACACGGCAATTTAAATTTAAATTAATAAAAGCCAAAGAAAATTCAAACCTCAATTCTTCAGTCACACCAGCCACATTTCAAGTGCTCAACAGCTACATGTGAATAAGCACTGCCATATTAGACAGCACAGCTTTAGGAGACTTACACCCCTAAACACCAATCCCTTAGGCCAGTTGGGTTCAACATTTATTAGGAATGTAAGGTAAGAAGAAAAATTATCACCAGGTGTGGAACTTTGTATGAGTCAGACCACAGCTCCCCTCAGCCACCACACTGGCTCCAGGTCCTCCTTTCCTCTCCCTTCTATTTCTGTAAAGGCTGTTCTTTCATGGCCCATAGTCCTTCCACCACCAGCTGCCAAAGGAATCTCCTGAATTCACACCAGGGATCAGGCTGTGCTGGTCTCATGTCCACCAAATAAAATGTGAACTCTGACCACCCCATGTGGTCCCGGCTCAGCTTTGCAGTCCTGACTCCTAGTCTTTGCCTACACTCCAAATAAGCAGTTCCCAGCCCCCAGGCAAGCCCCATACAGCTTCATTGTGTCTTCCTTCCTGCCGACCCCATGGCGTGGAACACTCCCACCTCTTGGCTGTCTGATGAGCTCTTCTCTGTCTCCAAGGCCGGGACAAGTGTCTCCTTCCCAATAAAACATCAGGGCCCATGAGTGCATGCCTTCCAGACCCCCTTCAAATTCAGAGCCAGGCTCCCTGAATATTCTTTCAGAACTATTTGTAGGGGGCTTTTAGGGTGTACATCAGAGCTTTGAAAACCTTCATGTGCCGAATCCCTTCCCACTAGACCTGATCAGAGAAATCAGGCAGCACAGTTTGGCCTGCTGGGCTTACAACAGCAGTCCCAGTCTCATTAAAGGTGGCCTTTAGGGGAAATCTATGGTGGTAAAAATCCATACTCACTCTTCAAAGAGCACAGCCTTCTTTCCCAACTGCCACTGGCTGTGGCAGAAGCTGAAAATGAGATTCTGGAATCACACGAAAGAAAATGACAAAGCATTAACTTATATGAGGGAATATGAATGAGGTGATAACAGCTGGCCAGACTGCCAGCTTCAGTGAAGGTGGAGTGCTCTCTTCCTCAGCACAAAGTACAAACAGCTTGTGGCTTTATAGGATGCCTCTTGTTCAGGTCACCTCCCCCAGTGAGGCAATTAGCCAAATGTGCACAAAGGGCAGGCATCTCAGATAACAAGTCAGGATTATAAATGATTGAAGGAGGTCGAAGAAGAAATCTGGTGAGTAGCCAAGCATGGAATGTGCTGTACGATAGTTAAAGCTCTCCTCCATCTCGATTAGGGCTTACCTAAACTGTTCAGAAAGGAATGGAAGCAAAGCAGCAACCAACAGGCAAGTGAGGATAATACTGTTACCAGAGTGATAGCACTGGTACAGTCAGGAGGCTGCACAGCTCCAAAACTGGGCTGGGCAGAAGCAGGGAGGTGCTACAACTGCTCAGCAGCAACAGAATGAGACGAGCAAAGGAAATAAAATCAGCAAAACCCCTCAATTGTTTCAGATGAATCAAAGTTTTAAGTATAAAAAATAAAACCATCAGCTGGGCACAGTGGCTCACGCCTATAATCCCAGCACTTTGGGACGTCGAGACGGGCAGATCACAAGGTCAGAGGTTCAAGACCAGCCTGGCCAACATAGTGAAACCCCGTCTCTACTAAAAATACGAAAATTCGCTGGGCTTAGTGGTGGGTGCCTTTAGTCTCAGCTGCTCAGGAAGCTGAGACAGGAGAATGGCTTGAACTCGGGAGGCGGAGGTTGCAGTGAGCCGGGATTATGCCACGGCACTCCAGCCTGGGCAACAGACTGTGACTCTGTCTCAAAAACAAAAACAAAAACAAAAACCATTAAGTTCTAAGAAAAAACATAAGAATTCTATTTTTAAAGTATCTCCATAGAAAAGGGCTTTCTAAGTAATGCCTAACATCCAGAGGCCATAACAAAAGGATTATTAATTGCATTAAAAAGTGTTTAAATGTCCACGTGGAAAGAGATACCATAAATAATAATAAAATTTGTAAACACGTATCAGAAGAAACATAGTAATTTCCTTAATGTATAAAGCGTTCCTACAAATCAAGACCACTACCAACAAAACCTAATAGAAAAATGAGCAAATGATCTGAACAGATAATTTACCAGGAAGGAAATACAAATGACTCTTAACTATATAAAAAGATGCTCAATCTTATTTATAATAAGAGACATGCAAATTAAATCTACAGGGTGATGGTGATCTTTCTTTATCATACTGGCAAAGAATAAGAAGTTTAATACAGACGGTGCTGCTGAGGCTATAGAAAAATAGATGCTCTCATATAATGTACCAATTTATGTTCTCATCAGCAAACTCTACAGATGGCAATTTGGCAAAATCTGTGGCTGTGTAAAATGCACATATCCTTGACCTAATGATCTTCTCTTCTAGGACTTTATCTATTTTATGCCTGATTAGGTGTGAAAATGTTTGTGTAAGAGTATTATAATAATATTCATAATGACAAACGATTGGAAATAATTCACATGCTCACATATAGTAAACTTATAGTTAAGTAAATGATGGTATAGCTTTACAAAGAAACACATATGGCCATTAAATACAAATAGAAATTAAATATAAACCCTTTATATAATGAGACAGTCCTATTTGTCGCTATGGGTAACAACTTCCAAGGTACATTAACTCAAAAAGCATGGAACAGAAGAATAAGAGTAATACCTCTAACACTGAAAAACAGAGAGTGAGAGAGAAAATATATTTGTTATGCTTACGTATGTGTGAAATCCTTCTGAATGGACGCAAAAGAAATTGGCCACGGTTATGGTTAGCACTGGAAGGGAAACTGCAGGGCTGGGGACAAAGATGAGAGGGAGACTTTCCCCTGATACCTTTTCTCCCTTTTGAAGTGCTACCATGCGCATATTTAATTAAAAACTACAATATAGGCTGGGCACTGTGGCTCATGCCTGTAATCCCAGCACTTTAGGAGGCCAAGGCAGGAGGATTACTTGAGGCCAGGAGTTCAAGACCAGCCTGGCCAATAGGGTGAAACCCCAACTCTACTAAAAATACAAAAATTAGCCAGGCGTGGTGGTGTGCGCCTGTAGTCCCAGCAACTCAGGAGGCTGAACCATGAGAATCGCTTGAACCTGGGAGGTGGAGGTTACAGTGAACCAAGACCACCATTGTACTCCAGCCTGGGTGACAGAGCCAGAGTCTGTTCCTTATTCCCACCCTAATTGATAAGGCCACTGGACTTTGTAACCGACCTTGACTCCATACCCTATGACTACCCACTCCCAGCTCACGAAAAACTACCCACCCCAAATCTGTAAAACCAACTCCTATCTCACCACCCTTAGCCGACGCCCTTTTCAGCCTCAGCCCACTTGCACCCAGGTGAATAAACAGCCATGTCGCTCACACAAAGCCTGTTTGGGGGGGGGGTGGGGTCCTCTTCATTCAGCACATGTTTTAACACTAGTCACATAGGGCTGCTTAAAATTAAATTGAAATTAAATAAAATTAAAAATCAGGTCCTCAGCTACACTAGTCACATTTCAAATGCTCAATAGCCACCTGTAGTTTGTGATTAGCATACAGGACAGTAGAAATATAACCATTTCCCTTACCACAAAAGTTCTACTGGCCCATCCCAGACTCTACACTAGTTCAAGAGGCCAGGCACCATGACTCACACCTATAATCCCAGCACCTTGGAAGGCCGAGGCAGGAGGATCACTTTGGGCCCAGGAGTTTGAGACAAGCCTGGGCAACATAGCAAGACCCCATCTCTACGAAAAATACAAAAATTAGCTATGGTGGTGCATGCCTGTAGTCCCAGCTAGAATTGCTTGAACCTGGGAGGTAGAGGTTGCAGTGAGCCAAGATCATGCCACTGCACTCCAGCCTGGGTGACAGAGTAAGACTATGTCTCAAAAAAAAAAAAAAAAAAAAAAGGCCAGGTGTGGTGGCTCATGCCTGTAATCCCAGCACCTTGGGAGTCCGAGGAGGGTGGATCATGAGGTCAGGGGTTTAAGACCAGCCTGACCAACATGGTGAAACCCCGTCTCTACTAAAAAAAATACAAACATTAGCTGGGCATGGTGGTGCACACCTTGTAATCCCAGCTACTCAGGAGACTGAGGCAGGAGAATCACTTGAACCTGGGAGGCAGGGGTTGCAGTGAGCCGAGATGGTACCACTGCACTCTAGCCTGGGAGTCAGAGCAAGACTCTATCTAAACAAACAAACGAAAATGCCCACTAGAGACAGCCACCAAACATTAACTGCTTCCCATTAGAAGGGGAAAGAATACAAATGTGAATGCTGGAAGGATGGAAGATGAAACTCCCTCCATCTCCACACACTCTACGCAGCCTAGCAGCCCACTCTATTAACATTCAATGACTGGGGACTACTGCCCACGTGAGTGTCCAAAGCTTATGCCTCCATGGAAGGAACTTTCGTCCTTAAGACTCCAAGTCCAGTACTCTAAGACAGAAAATAGGAATTTATCAAATGATAAACATTCTTATCATTCTAACCTGGAACCACATGACCATCCATAAACCATACATTCTTATCTCCTTTGTGGTTCTGGGAGAGGTACTGATTAGATGGTTCACTCTCTCCTGCTTTGCACCAAAGCTCAGACAACTGGTTCCTCATGGGGGTTCTTGTTGAAGAACCAGCCCAGCCCACAGTCCCCTCCCTGCTTTAGCCACCTGGGCAATACTGTGGGAAAAAGAATTCAGCCCAGTCAGGCTGTTCTTGTGGGTGGAGGATCAGAGAGAACCAGAAAGCCTCGCTACCTGATCCTCTAGAGAAGTGACAGCCAGAGGAGGGACAGGCAGGCAGATCAGTCTGAGGCTCAGCTGGAAGGCAGGGGGGTTGTGCAACCTGTGGTACAGCTTTTAACAAATCACATTGACCAAGAAGCAAGGCGATGAAACATGTCACACACGCCCTGACCTCACCCAGCAACATCAGCCTCTGGTCAAGATGTGGGCTGTGGTGATAGCCTGGAATAACCGCCTGTTTGAACATGTTTAAAACGAGACAACCCTACAGGATTATAAGTCAGTCCCCTGCTGGATGAAACAGGAGCCAAAAGCCACTTGACTCTTTACCTTCAAGAAGCCCAGTCTTCAGGCACTAGTGGAGCCCACAATAGGCTTTGAACATTTCTCACTGAATTAGCATGAATACATATACTGTCATCAGCCAGGTTACCCCTCAAAGGTAAAGTGCTAGAAAGAGCATCATGTAAGTGGCTATTTGCCACATGACCAATAAGAATTAAAATAGCCCTCTATTGGTGTGCTATATAGCAGGGGGCAAAAACAGTACCTCAGCACCCAAAACATTCTCCGTTGCCCAAACTTGCACTTTTAGATAAGAGGAAATAGGCTGGGCGCAGTGGCTCACACCTGTAATCCCAGCACTTTGGGAGGCTGAGGCGGGCGGATCACCTGAGGTTGGGAGTTCGAGACCAGTCTGACCAACATGGAGAAACCCCATCTCTACTAAAAATACAAAATTAGCCGAGTGTGGTGGCAAATGCCTGCAATCTCAGATACTTGGGAGTCTGAGGCAGGAAAATTGCTTGAGCCTGGGAGGCAGAGGTTGAGGTGAGCTAAGATCACGCCACTGCATTCCAGCCTGGGCAACAAGAGCAAAACTCCGTCTCAAAAGAAAAGGAAAAAAAGAGGAAAAGCAGGTAGATCAAAGATGGTTTTTGTTTTTGTTTTTTTTGAAACAGAGTCTCTCTCTGTCGCCCAGGCTAGAGTGCAGTGGCACGATCTCAGCTCACTGCAACCTCTGCCTCCAGAGTTCAAGCAATTCTCCTGCTTCAGCCTCCCCAAGTAGCTGGGATTACAGATGTGAATCACCACGCCAGCTAATTTTTGTGTTTTTAGTAGAGACAGGGTTTTGCCGTGTTGGCCAGGCTGGTCTCGAACTAAGTGATCCTCAAGTGATCCACCCGCCTTGGCCTCCCAAAGTGCTGGGATTACAGGCATGAGCCACCGTGCCCAGCCCGGGGTTTTGCCTTTCTAAAGGAGGAGAAGTGGCCAGGCGCAGTGGCTCATGCCTGTAATATCAGCACTTTGGGAGGCTGAGGTGGGCGGATTACCTCAGGTCAGGAGTTCGAGACCAGCCTGGCCAATGTAGTGAAATCCCATCTCTACTAAAAATACTAAATTAGCCAGGTATGGTGGCAGGCACCTGTAATCTCAGCTACTCAGCAAATTAAGACAGAAGAATCACTTAAACCTGGGAGGTGGAGGTTGCAATGAGCCGAGATCATGCCATTGCTCTCCAGCCTGGGTGACAGAGCAAGGCTCCATCTCCGAAAAACAACAACAACAAAAAGGGGGTGAAGTTGGTCTACAGTACTTCCTAACTGCAGGAACAAAGTTGATGTTAAACAAACAAAAAAAAGCCCTGCTAATAAACACTGGCAAGCTTTAGCAGGACCAGATTTCCTACTCCCAGCACAAAGTCTAGGACCCCAGCATTCAGGACCCTCATGAGCTCATGCCCATGTTCTTTCTAGCCGGAATCTCCTCCCCAGAGACTTCAAAAAGATAACCACCAGAAAAAAGGATATGTGGTAAAGCCACACTCAGAATTTCATTGTAAAGAGTAAAATACAGTTTTGTTTAGTGCTTTATCCAAATAAATAAAACAAAAATCAAATCCATTTTAAAAGCAATAGTAAATTTTAAGCAAATTTTAGGCTAAGCAAAATTTAGGCTATAATTACACTTTTGTGCCTTTTTTTTTTTTTGAAACAGGGTCTTGCTCTGTTGCCCAGGCTAGACTGTAGTGGCACAGTGCAGCCTCAACTTCCTGGGCCCAAGTGACCCTTCCACCTCAGCCTCCTGAGTAGCTGGGACCACAGATATGCACCACCACACTCAGCGAAGTTTTCATTTTTTGTAGAGATGGAGTCTCTCCATGTTGCCCAGGCTGTTCTCAAACCCCTGGCCTCAAGCAACCCTCCTGCCTTGACCTCCCAAAGTGCTGCGATTACAGGCGTGAGCCACCATGCTCAGCCCTGTGTCAATTCTTAGGACAAAGACTTCATCTCATGTAGATTGTTTTACAGTATGGCAAATCCTTCCAATTAACATTTGGTCATCACTGTGCTATCATAAAGAAGCCATGTTTGCAAAAATATCTTTTGGCTTCACTGATTTCTCGAAGGCCTCTCGATTCTTTGATTTTCAAGTCTCTCCCCTGAAGGAGCGTTCATCCTTTCTCTTCATCAATTGTTGACAGATCTCACATTGCCAGATCCTACTATTGCTTTGACACGTCATTTAAGCAGTTCTTCAACATCACTGGCTTTGATTTCATGAGATATTGCCTCTCTTAAGAGTTGCAATTTTACTTTCCATTGTTTGTCGCATATTTGCAAAACATCTGACCACCAGGGAGAGACCCAGAGCTAAAATATGGATGCTCCTGGAGCCTGGCTAACTGCCAGGGTTGAAAACAGAGGGAGGGACGATGAACTAGAACCTAACTTTGCACATGGCAAACCCATTAATGAATATTTTCCTGTTATGAAAACTTCCGCTTCCCAGCCAGGTGCAGTGGCTCACATCTGTAATCCCAGCACTTTGGGAGACCAAGGCAGGCGGATCACTTGAGGTTTGAGACCAGCCTGGTTAACATGGTGAAACCCTGTTAATTTACAAAAAATTTTTAGGCGTGGTGGCGCACTCCTGTAGTCCTGGCTACTAAGGAGGCTGAGGCACAAGAATCCCTTGAACTCGGGAGGCAGAAGTTGCAGTGAGCTGAGTTCGCACCACTGTGCTCCAGCCTGGGTGACAGAGCAAGACTCTGTCCAAATAAAAGAAAGAAAACAAAACTTCTGCTTCCCATCCACAGTCTGGAAACTGGAGAATCAGACACTAGGTACACTTAATAATCTGACTCTCTCATGACTATACCTGCACTGGCTTTCTGTTTTTCCCTCTATTTTCTCCACTTTCTCTACCTGTAAGACATCCTCTGCCTCCCCCCAGTTCTCCTGTAAAGAAATCTTTCTGGCAGAGGTAGAAGTTATCTCCTTCACTTAGCCTTTCCTCAATACCCCAGTAACCTCTGTTTCATCCTCCATGCCCCAGAGTATTTGGCATGAATACTTCCCTTTCAAGACACATGTGATTTGTATCTTGCTATGAGAACACTGCTGGACCCTCCACTAGGCTGCAAGCTCCTCAAAAACAAGTCTGACCACATCTTTGCCTCTGTCACAATACTTAGCACCCACTGTGGCTTGTCCTTGCTGGGCACTTGGTCAATGACAAATGATAAGCTGGGAAGTTGAAACAGAACCAACTGTTCAGACTGAGAAGACACAAGTCCCCGCACCCATCACACAGCCTTAGGGGGAGAAGTCATCAATCAACTGGTAGGGTATCCCACCAGTGTCAACGCCGGTCATCCCTTCACTCTGCTCACATGGCCACCAATGAAAGAAACATTCATCAGAGCGGTATAGTTTTAGAGGTGGTAGTTCGGATGGGGAGCTGGGTCCTAGAGAAGTTAAGCAAGCTACTCAATGTCACACAGCTTCCTCTTCCTCTCTGCTAATTCACCAGTGGCTGGCAGTGGCCCTCAACAGGACGTTGAAGGCCACTTAGGATTTGGTGCCTGCTCATCTCTCAAGAGTCCTCTTCTTCTATCACTCCCTAGCACCTGCCCGCCACCCCTTCCCATAATGATCTGCAACCCCCAGCATGCCATGCTCTCCCACACCACCAGGACTTTGGCATACCTGCCCCTCTTTCCCCGGCACACCTATTCTCCCTCTTGCCTGGTGAGCTCCAGCCTATCCTAAAAGTCTTGGCTATGAAAGCACTGCCCCTCTCTGTAAATGCTCCTCCGACAGTTTTGTAGTTCAGTTTCGCAGTTCAACAACCTGGGTTCAAATCTCTGCTCTGCCACCGACCACTGGGACTCTGTTCTGGTTACATGCTTGCCATGTGACTGTAGCAAGTGACCTAACCTCTTAGAATTCTACCTCAGTGTGGGGATGAGATGAGATGATTCAAGGAAACTGTTCAAAGCAGTGACAGGCAGATACTAAGCAGTGACTCCGCACTGGCAGTTAGGCAGCCCTGCCATACCTCCACCACCCTGCATGGCCACTGCTCAGGTCTGTGGAGATGCTTGAGTAGTCTCCGGGCAGGGTCTGCATTGCCATCTTTATACTCTCAGAATCCAGACCATAGCTCAGTCCCAACCCCAGACTTCATCACGTGTAAGGTTTGAATCTTTTTCTGGGTATACCACAAGGCAAACACCCAATGCCAATAGCCAAATAGCCACAGCTTCTGGAAAAATGCCTAAGAGCAAAGGCTGCTGTTAATTTAGGTTATTGCTTAAAAAGAAGAGGATCCCAACCTGCAGCAGGGTGAGAATCTCTGCCCACACCTCCTGAGTGCTGTCCTGCTCCCCTGAATCAGCAGTTTCCTTGGTATAGCAGCAGAGAGTCGCACAGAAGCTCATGACAGACCCCACACCCATCCAACCACAGGCAGCAACACCCTCGGTGGCCTCTAGGGTTGGGAAGCGTCAAATAGGATCCAGAGGGTTTCTAAGGGTCCGGTTTAGAAGAATATCTCGATCTTCTTGGAAGAGGCAACTACATGCAAGGTCAGAAGGGACTTTAATGTAAAAATCATGTCTGGATCAGTTTCTTAACTGTGGCACAAGTGACACTGGAGGCCATATAATTCTTTGTCGTGGCACTGTCCTGTCCATTGTAGGACATTTAGCAGCATCCTTGGCCTCTACTCACTTGATGTTACCTACAAGTTGTGACAACCACCACCAACAACAAAATTTAAAAATTAGCCAGGTTTGGTGGTGCACATCTGTCATCTCAGTTACTTAGGAGGCTGAGGTAGCAGGATTGCTTGTGCCCAGGAGTTAAGAGTTACAGTGAGCTATGACTGCTCCACTGCAGTCCAGCCTAGGCAACAGAGTGAGACCTTGTCTTAAAAAAAAAAAAAATTAAGACTCAAGTAGAAGAAATTTTTAAATGAATTTTTTCAACTTGCAGAACTAGCTTCCTGGCATCTTCCAAACACTTAGCTTCGAGGGGGACATCCTTACCCCTTTTCTTTTGAACATTCATCATGGTAATAATTAATCACCAAAATAACCAGGAGTTTCATAAAGAGTATCCCAGGTGTGGTGGTACACACCTGTAGTTCCAGGTACTTGGGAGGCTGAGGTGGGAGAATCACTTGAGCCCAAGAGTTCCAGGCCAGCCTGGGTAGGAAACAGTGATACTTCATCTCTAAAAAAATTTTTTTTTAAGAATATGACATAGTGAAGCTGATTTCCACTCTTAGCTGCCTGTTAGCCTACTAGGATAAACACTCATCCTTTATTTATTTTTATTTTTTATTTTTTGAGATTGAGTCTTACTTTGTCACCTAGGCTGGAGTGCAGTGGGACAATCTCAGCTCACTGCAGCCTCGACCTCCCAGGCTCAAGCAGTTCTCCCACCTCAGCCTCCCAAGTAGCTGGGACTACAGGTGCACACCACCAATCCCAGATAATTTTTTTTTTTTGGTAGAGATGGGGTTTTGCCATGTTGCCCAGGTCGGTCTTGAACTCCTGGACTCAGGTGATCCTCCTGCCTTGGCTTCTCAATGTGCTGGCCACTTTGAGGTGTCAGCCCACCACGCCCAGAGAAAACACTCAGGCTTGGTTTTCTTCACTCCAAACCCAAAGATAATCTTTGAGTCTAACCTCTTGCCCCCAGGACAGACATCAACCAACACATATTGCAAACAAGGATCACCTCTAAGGACAAGTTTTTTTCTCATATCAAGTTTCAGAATTACTTCCAGTGGCACAAACTGCATTCTCATCTTTTACTCTAGGTTTGCAGATGCTCACGGAACTCAAAGGTCATACATTTTAAAAGCTGAAAAAACAGAAGGGCAATTCTGTCTCTAACTACAAAGACAATCGATAATTTAGAGTCGAAGAAAGCCACAGAATGTGTTGAAATCAAGGCAAAATAATAAAAATATTAAAAGATTGAAATAGAGTTGAAGAAAGTCTCATAGGCCTTTCTGAGCACAAAAAATGCTTAACTTCTGCAGAGTCAGTGAGAGCCATTTATGAATGATTTTTTTCCAGAAATTCAAGGTAGTGGTCAACTACTACTCTTCATAATAATAATAGCTGCTACTTTCTGAGTGCTTACCACATGCTGGGCCCTGTGCATTATTTTATCTAAATATTGCCACTACCCTCTAAAGTGGGTAACATTACCAGAAGCTGAGAGGCCCTTGCTGGTCTGAGAACCTAATTTTAGAAAAATTAGTTGGTGCTAAAAACACAGTGATTAATTTCTTTTATTTCTAATTTCCTATATTATAACAATGTTCGTGATAAGAATTTGTTGAAACTGGGTAAAAAGTCTAGTGGTTCGCAGGGGCGAGGGTGTTCTGAGGTCAGACTCACTTCCTGTCCTGGGAAGGGACCACCTCTGGAAGCCTCATATTCCTGCTCTCAGAAGTGGGCACAGCGGTGGTACCTACCTCAAGGGGCTGTTGGGGGAAGTATGGCAGGTAAGTCTTATAAGGGGTTTAGGACAGGGCCTGGCACACAAGACTGGCTTATTCAATGTCAGCAATTATTCATTATAAACTATTTTAAACTCCTAGCCAGGTGGAGCCACTAGGGATTTCTGAGGGAGGGAGGGGGGACAGCGGGGATTGGGGGACGAGGGGAGGCGGGGAGCGCAGTGAGACAAATGCTGGCCTCCAGGTCTCAGCTGAAGTAAGACCTTTCCTCTTCTTAATCACCCAGCTCCTGGGGCATAAAAAGGGCTCAAAATACATATTCCCTGCATGCACAGTATCTAGACCCTCTAGCACCCTCTTCTTCCCCCACACCCCTCCATGCCCCTCACGCGGTCACCTGACCTAGCTGTGGGCTCAGGGGCGCAAACCCTGCACGTGCACTGCCCTGCAGCCGGCGTTACACAATCCGCACTTCTAGGCAGCCAGGAAGCCCGTGTCGCCGCAGGCGGGGACCGCAGGTTGCCAGCGGGTACCGGGCTGGACAGCATCCAGACTCAAGGGTTTCGACTAGGAGGGGGCGCAAGGGCGCAGGAGCCGGGGCAGGCTGAGGAAAGAGGAACTGAAAGGCTGCTGGGGGAGGGGTGTCTTAGCGGAGAGAGATCTTGGGGGTGACGCGGGGGCGGCGCGTGACACGGAGAAAGAGGCTGTCTGGGAGGGCAAGCTGCAGTCCTCCTCCAGGACATGGAGGAAACGGGGTGCAGGAGCCCCCAGATCCTCGCGGCACTGCGAAGGGCGCCTAAGGGCTGGTGCGGGCGCAGGGGGTGGGGAGGCGGAGTAGAACGAGGGTGCAGGTCCCGACCCGTCCTCACTCTGTCCCCCAGCTTCAAGAGGCTGGCAGCCTGGACCTGGGAAGTGTGGCGCCGGGGTTCGAGCATCTCAAACCTATCCAGGCAGCAGGAGGTGGGGGCAGCGCCCGCGCGGGGAGCGGAGTGGAAAGCCAGGTGCAGGTCCCTGACTCCCTCCACCCTGTGCGCCGCTGCCTGGAGGCAATGGGGGAAGGTCAAGGGGCCATCTGGGCGCCCCATCCCCGTCGGGGTAACCCCCGTCCGTCCGCCCCCGCTCACCTGACCGGCCTCAGCCGCCTGGGTTCCGCCGCTGGACCCCGGACCCCGGACCCCGTACCCCGGCCCTCGGTCCCTAGCCCCGGGCTCGGACCCGCCGCCGCGCTCTGACCCGCGCCGCTCCCAGCTCCGGCTCCCAGTCGGGCGGGACTCCTTAAAGGCGCGGCGTGCCGGCCCGCGACCTCCGACAGAAAAGCCGGCCCCGCCCGCACCCGGCGCCGCGCGCAGTCCTCCGGCGGACGCACTCGGTTTGGGGGTTCTGGGCCGCTTATCCCCGGGAGCTTCTCCGCGCGCGGGCTCACAGCGTTAAACCCGGAGGGTGAAGTTAGCGTCCCGCACAACCAGATGCAGGGAGCCGGCAACTCTCTCCAAGTACCCGAGAGCCAGGGCGGAAGCGTCAGGGCCCACTGTGTTCCCGGGGGCGGAGTCCGAGCGCCGGGTCCCGCCCCCGCCCCGCTGGGGAGCGCACAGTGGGGCGGGGCGCGGGGAGGGCCTCTGAGCCCGCGGAGCCACCCACAGTTCCACAACCCCGGCCCGAATTCCTCCCGGCACTGTTTCGCTTACTGAACACCTACTGTGTGCCTGGCGCGGCTGGGCATCACACGCGCCAAAGTGATTCAGGCAGGATCTCTGCATCTCTGCACCGAAAGGCATCAGAGAGAAAGGGACAGGCAGGGGTTCTCAGGCAGGCAAGGCAACACTGCTTTACATCTGTTGTCTCACGTAATCCTATGAGGTAGGCACCGGGGTCGGCTTCTTTTCTCAGAAGATACCGAGGCTCAGTGAGGTGCGGGGCGATCGTCCAGGAAATGGGGGAACACAGTAGGCGCTAGTGCTCCCGCCCTGGCTCTCGGGTCCTTGGAGACGGTTGCCAGCGTTGGGTTGTGTAGGACGTCACCCAGTAAGGACAGAACTGGGAATTCTAACTCAGGATCGTCTGACTCCAAAGCTATACAGGAGAAATGCATATCTGGAAAGGCCTTCGGCCACCTCTGGTTAAACCCCGGCTATGGTCGTTTCTTTTAGGGACAGTTAAACCCAGGCTAGTCCTCCCTGTTTTCCGTGTCTTAGTTTAGCTGCCTCTTCCTCCAGGATGCCTTCAATAAACCCCCTTTGGGCTCACACTGCACTGTGGGCTTCTTCCATCAAAGCGTGTATTCGTTCATTTAGCAGATACTTACTGACACCTGTTAGGGGCCGTGGCACCCAGGTCTTCCTGCCGCAGTGAGTCCTTGGCCCGCTTGTCTGCCTGCCACTCCAGACACTGAGGGGCCAGAGCCCAGCAGGACTCTCTTGGCCATTTAAATCCCCCACAAAGGCAGCCTTTGGGCCTCAGCCTGCCGAGTACTCCACGTTGGTAGAGCCTGGCTGAGTGGGGCAGGTCCTGGGTTTTAAGAATAGGACACGGTCAGGAAGTCCCAGAGATGTGGCAAAGGGGCATCTCTGAAGCCACGAGTGAGCCCCATGCCTGTAAACCCTGCACTGCAGGGCAGCTGGAATTCATCCGAAGTTTCAGACAGTCCCCTTGGCTTGGGCTGGCTTTGGGACGGTCCCCCTGGCTTGGGCTGGTGCATTTTCCTTTAAATTGTTGGCTGCCTTATCACTCAGACTTAAAGGGAATGTGACTCACTTCAGGGAATGGCGCCAGAGTTTCAGTGGCAATTACTACCAAAGAGTGGGCTGCCCCGTCCTACCTCTCTGGCTTTCTTTCTCCTCATGGCGGAACCAGAACCTTTCCAAGCCAGCAGTCCACTAACATCCCCAGAGCAGATCCACAGAAGCAGCACGAAATACGGGGATTAAATGCCCTTCATTCACTACTGGCCAGCTATTGGACTGGCATCTTGGGCTCAGAAACATTCACCAAAACAAGAGTCCAGCAGGTGAATGAAACTGTTGAATGACTTCCTGGACAGTCCCAACCTAGAAGCCATCAATACACTTTACCTGGACTGAAGTTGAAAATAATTGCTCTTTAGTCTTTTAATTTTCCTTCTCCAAAACCTCAAAAATGGGTAGTTCATCAGTTTGGTAGGTTTTTTATTTAACTCATAGCCCACGACCCTGGGGGTCTCCAAGGGTCTGGAATTTCTATATCTGGAGGGTTTTTTTTCCTCAGAGTTTTATATTTAGAAAACACCTTTTTGAGCCCCATGTGGGAGTCACATTCTGGGTGACTTTTCTCCATGGGATGACTGACTGGAAGGAAGCCTTATGAGCTCCAGTTTTACAGTACAGGAGTCGAGAGGAGATAAGGGAACTCACCTCCGGCCCCTCCCTGAGTCAGTGATGCCCCTGAGTGTAGTCACTGAGGAAGCAGGCATAGGTGGGAGGCCAGAGAGCTGCCCCAGGGGCCTGGTACTTTCCAGAGGGTGTCCCAAATAGAACCTCCTTATCAGTGGGCAGGTCTCGCCCTAGCATTAAGAAAGAGTTTTGAAATATCTCCTCTGCCAGCAGTTGCAGCAGAACGCTCCAGGCTTCACTCTGCCGTGAAGCCTCTACAGACTCCTGGATGTGGCAGCACAGCGGTCAGAGCTGAAGGGTGCCACTGTTTAATGCACACTTACTACCTTAAGCCACGGGGTGTCAAATCACTTAGTCCTCATGACACATCGTGAAATACACCCACCTGTGAGATATACTAACCCACTTTACAGACACACCAAGGTGCAGAGGGGTTAACGGACTTGCTCAAGATCCCACAGCCATCACATGGCAGGGCCAGCAGTCAAAGGAGTTCACTCATTCATTTATATATCCAACATTACTGGGAACCTATTGCATACTAGGTGCTGTCTGGATGAACAGAGACACACTTCTTGCCCTCAAGGACTTCGAATCTATTTATAATAATAAGATATTAGAAGCTATTTAATCAGGGAATCACACACAAGCTATGATGGAATCACACAGAAGCCATGTCAGCACATGGAAATGTGTACAGGAGAAAAGCAAAAAACACAAGATACCATGTGTACACAGACACCGGCTGGGCAGCACCACTGAGCTTGTGAGTCATTCGTACCATCCATTCCCCAAGCGTTTGCTGTGTGGCAACTCTGAGCCAACCAGTGAGCCCTCTGCCCAATCTGGAACTCCAGTATCAGTGCCTCGCAGCAGCCTTACCTGACTATCCAGGCAAAATTAATGTTTCCATCGTCTACACCCCTGTAGCACATTACACATGAGGATATATTTATTTATTTAGGCAACTCTCAACTCCATGGAGTTGTGAAGTACTTTTCCACTTCCCCCTCCCCTAGGAAAAGCATGATGAGTAGCACAGAACAGGCAAATGTTAATTAGCTCCCATGTGTTGAGCTTTTCCTGTGTTCTTCAGCTTGTGCTCAGTGCTTTGCGTGCATGATCTCATGGAATCCCCCCAGCAACTCTGTTACTAGCCCTATTTTACAAATGAGGGAAATTTTGAAGCTCAGAGAGTTTCTGAGCCTCAAATCTACTCAAATGTGTTCAATAACCTACTCAAATATCTTAGTCTGGTTTTTTTTTGTTTTTTTTTTTGTGTGTGTGTGTGTGTATGCTGAGACAGAGTCTCACTCACTCTGTTGCCCAGCTAGAGTGCAGTGGCATGATCACGGCTTACTGTAACCTCTGCTTCCCCAGGTTCAAGCAATTCTCCTGCCTCAGCCTCCCAAGTAGCTGGGATTACAGGCATTTGCCACCATGCCCAGCTAATTTTTGTATTTTTAGTAGAGGTAGTGTTTCCCCACATTGGCCTCTTAGTCCGTTTTTGCATTGCTGTAAAGAAATAACTGAGACTGGGTAATTTATAAAGAAAAGAGGTTTCATTGGCTCACAGTTCTGCAGGCTGTACATAATGCCAGCATCTGCTTCTGGTGAGGGCCTCAGGAAGCTTACAGTCACAGTGGAAGGTGAAGCGGAGTCAGCATGTCATCAGGCAAGACGGGGGCGGGGGGGGTGCAAGAGGGAGCAGGAGCAAGAGAGAGTGAGAGTGAAAGAGAACAAGGAAGGAGGCCGCACGCTCTTTTAAACAACCAGATCACATGTGCACTGCCAGACTGAGAACTCACTCATCACCAAGGGGATGGTTCTAAGCCATTCATGAGGAATCTGCCCTCGTGATCCAATCTCCTACCAGGCTGATTTTAACAACCAGCTCTCCTGGAAAATATAATAGAAGGAGAATTCAGTTACCCACCACCCCTCCCCGCCAAAGGGTATTAATCTATTCACGAGGGACCTGCCTTCATGACCCAAACACCTCATTAGGCCCACCCTCAACACTGGGAATCACATTTCAGAATGAGATTTGGAGGGGACACACATCTAAACCATATCACCAAGATCACACAACTAGTCAGTGATCCTGCAGGAATTCAAAGAAAGTTTTATATGTCTAAGCACAAAATCTGTATTCTAACCATTCAGCCTCCTGCTGCCATGACACTTAATGGAATTAAATAAGAAAGATACAACAAAATCTCACCTGAAAAACTTGTGCCCAGCATTTTATAAAATAATAACATTTTTAGGCTAAAAAAACTTCTTTCTAAATGCCTCAAAATATTGCATATTCATTTGTTAATGAAATATTTATCAAGCATTTACTTATGCCTAGGACTCAAGCTGTGGAAGATACAATTTTACTTCTTCCTTTAAGAAGAACAGTCTAAATTATATACACCGGAAAAAAGAACATCCGTGCAAGAGTTACGTAATAAGAACATGTCATAAGACAACAAGTCAACGTATGTCAACACGTGTCATATGTAGTATATGATCATAGAAAGGACTCACTAATCAGGAAGTTCTAGAATTGCCATTCTTACTGTATTGATTCATTCATTGAAAATACCAGTTGAGCATAGCACTAGGCCAGAGAGTGTCCTGGATGAGGAGGAAAGGGAGGACTTTGAGAGAGCAGTGTCACTGTGCAGGCAGCACTCTGACAAACTCGGGCTTGCCAAGCACCAGAAGAAAAGTGGGAAGATGCTGTAGTTTGAATATGGTTTGTTGATTCTCACCAACTCTTATGTAGAAATTTGATCCCCAGTATTGGAAGTGGAGCCTAATGGAAGGTTCTTGGGTCAGGGGACAGATCCCTTATGAATAGATTAATGCCCTCTGGCAGGGAGGGGTGGTGAGTAAGTGAGTTCTCACTCTATTATTTTCCATGAGAGCTGGTTGTTATGTAAAAAGAGCCTGGCACCTCCTCTCTCTCTCTCTCTCTGTCTCTGTCTCTCTCTCTCTCTATCTCTCTGCCTCTCTCTCTGTCTCTCTCTATCTCTCTTTCTCTCTCTTGCTTCCTCGTCTACCATGTGATCTCTGCACACGCAGGCTCTGCTTCCATTTCCACTATGAGAGGAAGCATTCTGAGGCCCTCACCAGATGGCCACTCTTGATCCTTCCAGCCAGCGGAATTGTGAGCCAAATAAACCTTCTTTCTTTCTTTCTTTCTTTCTTTCTTTCTTTCTTTCTTTCTTTCTTTCTTGAGACGGAGTCTTGCTCTGTTGCCCAGGCTGGAGTGCAGTGGCGTGATCTCTTCTCACTGCAACCTCTACCTCCTGGGTTCAAGCAATGCTCCTGTCTCAGCCTCCCCAGTAGTTGGGATTACAGGCACATGCCACCACACATAGCTAATTTTTGCATTTTTAGTAGAGACAGTGTTTCTTCATGTTAGCCAGGCTGGTCTTGAACTCCTGACCTCAGGTGATCCTCCTGCCTCGGCCTCCAGAAGTGTTGAGATTACAGGTTTGAGCCACCATGCCTGGCCTAACATTATTTCTTTATAAATTACCCAATCTCAGGTATTCCTTTATAGTAACATAAAATGGACTAAGACAGACGGTGATGGAAAATTTCCAAAAGATTAACCTGGACCTTTGATAAGAGTTGAGCAATAATAACACCCAGAATGGTTGGGACACAACTGCTAAAGACAGAAAAAGGTTAATGTAAATCCAAATTTGGATCAAAAAGATGAATGCAAAAGGAACGGAGCATATGGAATGTTAACAGATGGCAGAGGGAAAGCCAAACTACCAGTTTCCTATTTTACTTCATCTTAATCATGGAGAAAAATTTGATCAGGTTAAAATATCACAAAGAGGGGGCTGGGTGCTATGGCTCATTCCTGTAATCCCAGCACTTTGGGAGACCGAAGCGGGTGGATCACCTGAGGTTGGGAGTTTGAGACCAGCCTGACCAACATGGAGAAATCCCATCTCTACTAAAAATACAAAATTAGCTGGGCGTGGTGGCACATCCCTGTAATCCCAGCTACTCAGGAGGCTGAGGCAGAAGAATCGCTTGAACTCGGGAGGCGGAGGTTGCAGTGAGCCAAGGTGGTGCCATTGCACTCCAGTCTGGGCAACAAGAGTAAGACTCCATCTCAAAAAAAAAAATCATGAAGAGGGAAACCGAGCTCAGAAAAGGAAGAAAAGATGGAGAAAGAGTACACAAAAGTTTAAATTAGTTTAAATTACCAGATCAAGATAAATTACTTCCCAAGATATTAAAAGGATATTTAGATGTGATCTCAAGAAACATATTCATTGATCTTGGAGAAATTATGCTAGACGATTTTAATGGGTGAGAGTCTCATTTCAAATAAAGGAGAAAGACTGATATGCAAATCTCAAGACCGAGAGGTATGGTGTTGATTTTTAGCAAAGTTCTGCACCTGATTATTAAACTAAAACAAAAGAGGTGAGTACAAGGGCTCATTTGGGTTCACTGTGCATAATCACACCAAAGAAATAATTTTTCACAGTTACTAGCATAAACAGACTTGGAGACTGTTGCAGGAAACTGCATACAGAACGTTGACTTTAGTAGGCTTTGAACAAAGCATTTTGTACTCTGTTTATGGAGAAGATGAAGTGATCTAGACCTTGAAATATCACAGTTTGAAATATCATAGAAGGTTAAATTTTGTTTAACCTGACAAAATGAGACTGGAGGCAATCCTCCCTCCTTCCCTCCTCCTCCTCCTCCTCCTTCTCCTCTTCCTCTCTCTCCCTTTCTCTTTCTTCTTTCTTTCCTTCTTTCTCTCTCTCCTCCTTTCTTTCTCTCTCCTCCCTTCCTCCCTCTCTCTTTCTTCTCCCTCCCTTCCTTCCTCCCTCTCTTCCTTCCTCCCTCCCTCCCTTCCCTCCTTTTTCCCTTCCTTTCTCCCTTCCTCCCTTCCTGCCTTCTTCCTTCCCTCCTTCCTCTTCCTTCCCTCCCTCCTTTCCTCCTTCCTCCCTCCTTCTCCCTTTTCTTTCTTTCTTTGTTTCTCTCTCTCTCTCTTTCTTTCTTTCATCTTTCATGTTACCCAAGCTGTTCTTGAGCTGCTGGCCTCAAGCCATCCTCCTCCCTCAGCTCCCCAAGGTGCTGGGATTATAGGCCTGAGCCACCATGTCCTACCTGGAAGCAATTTTCTAATCAAATGTTCTAGTTCTCTACTTGAAAACCTTTTAAAAATTGAGGTGAACACAAATTCAGACTTCTCATTAAATTTTTAATTAAAAAAAGCTAGGAAGAAAATTGAGATTCAAAACTGTTTCAATAATTTGGAAATGCTGAAAACATTATGGTGAAATTTAACTATGCCACTTTTAAGCTTTTAAAATCCAAATTGTATCTCAGCATATGGTAGACCAGATGTACCCTTCTCAAAACATCTCTATTCTGAATAAAATGGACTTTTTCATATGTTGTTGGGCTGGCATGTATCAAAATAAGAGTGGGGGGCAGTGAGCAACAAATAAATGTGAAATGCAGTGTTGTCCTGAGAACAAATGTGTGTGTCATACCCACAAACAATGTTGGGAGACTAAACTTGGCCAGCTGTAACTTTGAAGAGCTGAACCTGAGAGTTCCATGTTTAGCAGTGTTGAGCTATGGCAGTGCCAGATGGCGGCATGCCTTCACTACAAGCATGTACAAAGAAGGATGCCCTCTGCAAAGCAGCCAGGATTCTCATAGATCATAGTTCGCCACATACGAGCTTATGGAAAGAAGCCAGATACAAAAGAGCAGACACTGTGGACTCACTCAATAAAGTTCAAAAACAGGAACAACTACTCTAAGATGTTAAAAATTAGAATTGTGGTTGTCTTTGAGGGAGCAATGACTGGAAGGGGGAATGAGGCAGGTATCTGAGGTGCCAGTAATTATTCTATATCTTTAGCTGCATGGTAGTTATACAAGTGTATTCACTTGTGCAAATTTCTCAATTTATATACTTATGTGCAATATTCTATATGTATGTTATGCTTATATACAAATATATTCTTAACAATAAAGTAAAAACTAATATCACCAAACACAAAGAAACGAGTCACAATAAGATGGAAAGAGGGAAAGGGAGAGAGGAAGAAGGTCAGCAGTAAGAGCAGACAACCAATTTAGAGTCCCCACGTTTCTTTGTATATAAAGAAATGTCTGTATGTGTTTCTTTAATTTGCATTAATTTATTTAATTTATTAGAAGAGAAATTAGCAAGAGAAAACAATTGTTTTCTCTTGCTAATTTGTGATATATATATGGAATGTATCTATGGGATATATATCTATGGGATATATCTATGGGATATATACATATGGGATATATATATGGGATATATATATGGGATATATATATGGGATATATACATATGGGATATATATATGGGATATATATCTATGGGATATATATATATATATGGGATATATATACATATATATATATATATATATATATATATATATATGCCACAATTTTTTTTTGAGCCAGAGTCTCACTCTCTCCAGGCTGGAGTACAGTGGCATGATCTTGGCTCACTGCAACCTCTGCCTCCCGAGTTCCAGCAATTCTCCTGCCTCAGCCTCCCAAGTAGCTGAAACTACAGGTGCATGGGACCACACCCAGCTAATTTTTGTATTTTTTAGTAGAGATGAGGTTTTACCATGTTGGCCAGACTGGCCTTGATCTCCTGACCTTGTGATCAGCCCACCTCGGCCTCCCAAAGTGCTGTGATTACAGGTGTGAGCCACCGTGCCTGGCTGCACTTTCTTTATCCACTTGTTGACTGATGGGCATTTGGGCTGGTTCCATATTTTTGCAATTTCGAATTGTGCTGCTACAAACATGCTCATGCAAGTATATTTTTCGTATAATGACTTCTTTTCCTCTGGGTAGATACCTGGTAGTGGGATTGGTGGATTAAATGGTAGTTCTATGTTTAGTTCCTTAAGGAATCTCCACATTGTTTTCCATAGTGGTTGTATTACTTTACATTCCCACCAGCAATGTACAAGTGTGCCCTTTTCACCACAACCATACCAACAGGTATTATTTTTTTTATTACGGTCATTCTTGCAGGAGTAAGGTGGTATCACATTGTGGTTTTGAGTTGTATTTCCCTCATCATTGGTGATACTGAGCATTTTTTCATATATTTGTAGACCATTTGTATATCTTCTTTTGAGAATTGTCTATTCAGGTCCTTAGCCCACTTTTTGATGGGATTGTTTGTTTTCTCTTGCTAATTTGAGTTCCTTGTGGATTCTGGATATTAGAACTTTGTTGGACCTTTCTCTCTCTCTCTCTCTCTCATTCTCTCTCTCTCTGTCACCCAGGCTGGAGTGCAGTGGTGCAATCATGACTAATTGCAGCCTTGACCTCCCAAGCTCAAGCTATCCTCCCATCTCGGTCTCCTGAGTAGCTGGGTATACAGGCATACGCCACCATACCCAGCTATTTTTTTTGTAAGGACTGGGTCTCACCATGTTGCCCAGGCTGGTCTCCAACTCTTCGGCCCAAGCAACTGCCTCAGCCTCCCAAAGTGCTAGAATTACAGGCGTGAGCCACCACATCCAGGCAGGAAGCACGATATCTCTGAAGCAGGGTAAATAATAAGAAACATTGTAGTGAAACTGCAGAACATTAAAAACAAAGAAATGATCTTATAAGCAGCTAGAAGGTTTTGTTTTTTTTTTAAAAGCAGATTACTCACAAAAGAAGAAATTAGATTGTCACCAGATTTCCCAATGGCAATAATAGAAACCAAAAGATAGTGAAATAATATCTTCAAAGACTCGAGAACTGGATACTCAGCATTTTAATAATGAGGGTGAAATACAAATAAAAACTAGGAGAATTTGACTAACCGACCTTTTTTTTTTCACCCACAAGATGGGTCCCTTACTATAATATGTTCCCAGGCTAGAGGGCAGTGGCACAATCATAGCTCACAGCAGCCTTGAACCCCTGGGCTCAAGGAGCCATCCTCCCCGCTCAGCCTATCCGGGAGCTGAGACTACAGGCCTGGGCCTCCACACCTGGCTTGCACTTCTAAGATGTACTTCAGAAAAAAGAAAAATTATCCCATTATTAAGAAAAGATGGAAGGAGGGAAAAATTGGTAAGTATAATAAAGCTAAACAAAATAGTACACAAAAAAATGATGAGAACAGTAATACATAATTTGTGAGTTTAGATAGAATTAAAGAACAGAATTTAAATACTGGGCGAAAGTAAATTAGGAAAGAGGTGACTGGAGTTAAAGTGTCCTGAATGACTTTGCATTTGTATGGGGAGGGGATGAAGATTTAACTTTCATCTTTGTCAAATATGTGTGGCAAAATGTCAATGGTGGTTATGGGGGCCGGACGCAGTGGCTCACACTTGTAATCCCAGCACTTTGGGAGGCTGAGGTGAGTGGATCACTTGAGGCCAGCCTAGCCAACATGGTGAAACCCCATCTCTACCAAAAGTACAAAATTAGCCAGGTATGGTGATGCATGTCTATAGTCCCAGTACTCCAGAGGCTGAGGCAGGAGAATCTATTGAACCCAGGATGCAGAGGTTGCAGTGAGCCAAGATCTTGCTACTGCACTCCAGCTCAGATGACAGAGAGAGATTTCATCTCAGAAAAAAAAGTCAATGGTAGTTGCTAAAATAGTGTAAATAAGATATATAACTTTCAAATCAGGAGAAGGAAATGGTAAAACCCAATAAGAAAACAAACAAATACCAATCAACCCCAAAGACATGTATAAAAACAGACAAAAGATAGTAAAAATAAGTTCCGATATATCAATAAACAGAGTGAAAGAAAACTAACTAAACTCATCAGTTTAAAGTCAGTAATTGTCAAATTGCACTTAAAAAACTCAAGAGATGCTGTTTCAAGAGACACGCCTAAAACATAGGAATTTGAAAAGGTTGAAAGTGTGGAAAATGATAAACCTAACACATATTATCCCAAAGAAACTTACTGTAGCTATATTAATATTAGATAACATAGACTACAAAAAGCGTTATGAAGGATGGAGAGGATGGCTACAAAATGATTAAAAATTCAATTCCTCAGGCTGACCTGGAAATACAGTTGTTGGCCTCCCTCAAAAAAAAAAAAAAAAATTCAATTCCTGGCCAGGTGCCGTGGCTCACAGCACTTGGGGGGCCGAGGCAGGTGGATTATCTGAGGCCAGGAGTTTGAGACCAGCCTGACCAACATGGCAAAACCCTGTCTCTATTAAAAATACAAAAATTAGCCGGGTGTGGTGGCAGGTGCCTCTAATCCCAGCTGCTCGGGAGGCTGAGGCAGGAGAATCGCTGGAACCCAGGAGGTGGAGGTAGCAGTGGGCCGAGGTCACACCACTGCACTCCAGCCTGGGCAACAAGAGAGAAACTCTGTCTCAAAAAAAAAAAATTAATTCCTTAGCAGAATATGTCAGTTTTAAACTACAGAAAATATAAGGCCTGGAATTATTAAATAAATCAATAATTTTTAATTTTCGAGATAGGGTCTCACTCTGTCGCCCAAGCTGGAATACAGTGGCGTGACCTCAGCCACTGACTCACTGAAGCCTCAAACTCCTGGGCTCAAATGATCCTCCTGCCTCAGCCTCCCCCCACATCCAGCTAATTTTTAAAGTTTTTTGTAGAGACGGGGTCTCACTATGTTGCCAAACTGGTCTTGAATTCCTGGCCTCAAATGATCCTCCTGCCTTGACCTCCCAAAGTACTGGGATTACAGGCGTAAGTCACTGTACCTGGCCTGATGAAATTTTTAACCAAAGAAAAATATCAAGCCCAGATGGTCCTAGAAATAAATTCTGCTAAACTTTTGGGGACTAGATCATTGCACTACCTTATAGCTCTTTGGGAAAATGGAAAGAGAGAACACATCCCAGCTCACTCTGTGATCTCAATATAAACAGGATACCAAAACAAGACAACCAGTGTCACTCATAAACCACTCAAAGACACAGAAGTTACAATCCTAAATAAAATATTAGTAAATGGAATCCAACAATATACAAAAAGGATTGTACATCATAACCAAGTTGGCTTTACCCCAGGAATGCTGGGATCGTTTAACATCAGAAAATTTATTCCTGGCTTGGGTGCAGGGGCACATGCCTGTAATCTCAGCTCTCTGGAGGCTGAGGTGGGCATATCACTTGAACCCATTAGTTCAAGACCAGTCTGGGCAACATAAAAAGACCCTGTCTCTACAAAAAACTAAAAAATTAGTTGGGTGTGATGGTGTGCACCTGTAGTCTCAGCTACTCGGGAGGCTGAGGCGGTAGAATTGCTTGAACCTGGGTGTTGAAGGCTACAGTGAGCTATGATTAACACCACACTCCAGCCTAGGTGACAGAGTGAGTCCCTGCCAGAAAAAAAAAGAGAAAGAAAGAAAAAGAAATGTATTCCTGTAGTAACCACATTAACATATTAAAAGAGAACTATAAGATCATCTGATAATTGCAAAAAAAATTTTTAATGCTTTTATAAAATCCAACAATCTCTCATGGTAACAACTCATAGCAAACTAAGAACAGAGAGAACTTCCTTAACCAGTTAAAAGGCATCTAACAAATCCCATAGCAAATATCATTCCTAACTGTAAAAAATTAGAACAGTTTCTTTTGAAGTCAGAAACAGGAGCGTTGCCATCAAAATCTCTACAGGACTTTTCGAGGAAGATGAGGAGGTGATCCTGACTCCTATGGAAGAGTAAAGATCCAAGAAAAGCCAAAACATTCCCCATAAAGAATAAAAAGAAGCTATCCAGACTTCTAAAAACACTGGAACAGAATAGAAATCACAGAAATAGACCCATGGGTACTTCATTTGTGACAGAGGTGACATTTCTTTTTTATTTTAATTAAAATATGGAGTTTTATTTCACATGTATATTTTTGTCTCCCCACCATTTCCATGTCTGACCACCACTACTAGTATGTCCTATCATAACATTCCATACATACCTAAAACCAAGCAAAGGGTGGAGTTCCATCTTTAAAAACTGTAGGCATTTTGGACAACACATTCTTGGCAATGGAACCTGGACATTTATCAAAAGCGACAGGGAAAGTTCTTACTCTGCATTGTAAAAAGGATAGCCAGATATCAACTGTTATAGAAATGAAATACGATGAAAAATTTTTAACAAATTGTTTAAACTATTTTCTTAAAGAGACTTCCTCCACTGCCAGAGCTCTTAAATGGCCTCCTGGTCAGTGATCTAGAAGCAATTCTTCACATAATTGATGAACTTGGCTACCACTTTGGGAAGAGAACCACATTTTTCTATACTGGCTTGCATTTTTGCTTTAATATCTTCTACAGAAATAGGTCCTTTTGGTGTTTTAGGAGTTTTTTCCTGTGTTTTGAAGGATTCTTGTCCTTTTGATCTTGTTGTTGACGATGGCTTTGAGTCTTTTCCATTCTGATTTGACTTTTGTGCATTTTTGGCTGGAGTATCTCATATAGATTTCCTCACTGGTGCTTTTTCTTCAGTTTCCTCATCATCAAAATCATCATCATCTTCTTCATCATCATTGTCAACATTATCTTCTTCATCAGCAGCAAGTTTTACTTTTTTCTGTGGAACCTTGCTACCACCTCCAGGGGCAGACCGCTTTCCAGATATAGTTAAGAGTTTCACATCCTCCTCTTCATCTTCTGACTCTGCACCTTCCTCCACAGCTAAGTACTGTCCACTAAGTACTGTCCACTAAGTACTCCACAACTAAGTACTGTCCACTAATATGCTCTGGACCTGAACCACGCTTCAATGGTAAGACCACTGGTGGTGTTATTTCAAAGCCCCCAAGGGAAACCGTTGGCTGTACAGATATTTTCAAAGCTGCCAGTGTTACTTTAATTGGACTGCCTTCATAACTCATTGCGTCTGCTTCAACAGTGTGCAATTCATATTTTGCACCAGCCCCTAAATTGACCGTTTTTAAAGATGACTGGTGCTCATTTTCATCATTATCCATCTTAAAGTGATCATCTTTGTCGGCCTTTAGTTCACAACCGAAAAGGTAATTCTGGGGCCTCGGGGGGCTCATGTCCATGTCCATTGAATCTTCCATCTGGTGGCAGCACACACTTAGGTGGGAGAGAAGGTAGACAGAGATAAATGACCACTGCTCAAAAGAACAGCCGCATGGGACGGAATCACACTAGCGAGGTGACATTTCTGATCACTGGGGAAAGAAGGGACAATTTGGCAAAAGGTGCTAGTACAATTGATTATTCATACAGAAAAATATGGAATTTAATGACTCACTCCTTCCCCAATCAATTCAAGATAGATTAAAGACTTTAATTTAAAAAGCAAAACTTTAAACTCCTGGAAGACAATCCAGGAGGGTTTCTTTAGAATCTTGGAGTCATCCTCACAAACACTAAGTGAAATCTAGACTTCTAATCTAGTAGGTGTGAAATGGAATTCACTGTGATCTTAATCTTCGTGTCCATGATTGCTAATGGGGTTGAGCAACTTTTCGAGCATGTATTTGTTTCCATGTCTGTGAAAAACCTGTTCATGTCAATTTCCCATATTTCTAATCATCCATGTCTCAATGGTCTGTAGTTAATACGTGTGGCAAATATCTTCTCCCAATTTGTGGCTTAACTTTTCACTTTAGTAGTTTTGGATAAACAGACATTAGTTTTAATTTAGTCAAATTATCCTTTATGTTTTTATGTCTTAAAAATTCTTTCCTACTTCACATGAAAAAATTGTTTTTATGTCTTAAAAAAAATTGTCTTTTATGTCTTTAAAAAAAAAATTATGTTTTTATGTCTTAAAAATTCTTTCCTACTTCACATGAACCACATGGGTTGAGTTCAGGGGAGATACAGCACCCGAAGGAAATGGGGATTGAGTGCCACATGGGGAGTAATGGCCACTGGGCCGGCCGTAAAACAACAAGGGCCAGGACAGAGGCAGAGACGCTAGCTCCACACATTCCACTCACTTGAGCATATCTCAGGTGAAGATGGTGGGCTCTGAATCATAAAGTCCAGTTCTACCACTTATTAGATATTTGACTATCTAAACCTCAGTTTCAGACAGGAGCGGTGGCTCTTTCCTGTAATCCCAGTTCTTTGGAAGGCCAAGGTGGGTGGATCACCTGAGGTCAGGAGTTTGAGACCAGCCTGGCCAATATGGTGAAACCCCATCTCTGCTAAAATACAAGATTAGCCGGGTGTGGTGGCAGGAACCTGTAGTCCCAGCTACTCAGGAGGCTGAGGCAGGAGAAGCACTTGAACCCGGGAGGTAGAGGTTGTAGTGAGCCGAGATTGTACCATTGCACTCAGCCTGGGCAACAAGAGCACAACCCCATCTCAAAAATAAGATAAAATAAACCTCAGTTTCTTCATCTATAAACAGAGGATGATGAGGAGGAATTGATAATAATATCAGCCTCACAGGGCTTCAGAGAAGGAGCTGAACAATGTCTTTAAAAGTTAGCACTGCACCTGGCACAGAGGCACTGCGCATACTGCTGCTCTCAGCATCATTGCTGTTTATACACCAAACATTTTTTGAGCTCACCCCATCCTCACAGGGCCTGAAAACTACCTTTGAGTAATTGAAGGTCAGTTGTGGAAGAGATTGTGAAGACCTTAAATCCAGGTGGGGAATCAATGGGTGACAATTGCCAGCGAGTGTTTGCACATGTGTGGGAATGTAGGGCCTAGTTTTTCTTGCTAAGAAAACACAAATTTCGGCTGGGTGTGGAAGCACATGCCTGTAATCCCAGGACTTTGGGAGGCAGAGGTGGGCTGATCACGAAGTCAAGAGATTGAGACCATCCTGGCCAACATGCTGAAACCCCATCTCTACTAAAAATACAAAAATTAGCTGGGTGTAGTGGCGTGCACCTGTAGTCCCAGCTACTTGAGAGACTGAGGCAGGTGAATCACTTGAACCTGGGAGGTGAAGGTTGTGGTGAGCCAAGATCGTGCCACTGCACTCCAGCCTGGGCAACAAGAGAAAGCCTCCAACTCAAAAAAAAAAAAAAAAAAAAAGGGAAACACACATTTCTCCAAGACTTCCTGTCAAATTTCAGGCTTAATTTCAGCATCTGTATTAATCAGGCCCCTGATTTTTCTCCTAGGGACTTTAAGTACCCCACCATATAGCCACTTGAACTTAAACATCTGAATGAAACTTTCAAAGATGCATGCACATCATGATGCTTTCTCACCCACCTTGCCTATCAGAAGGACAACACATCCTCGTCTGTTCCCATCTCTTCTCTTCTCTGAGCTGCTGAACTCATGTGGGAGCTGGGTTACCCATTCGTATGGATGAATCAAAGTCTGGTTACCCGTCAGGCAGTGTTCTAATGTCTAGGTTGGGGTTGTGTGGACTGGGAGTATGAGGTACCCAGTGGGGGAAGAAACAGGAGGTTCCTGTTTGCTCATCTCTTCCCAGTGGCACAAAAATGGCTGGGAACAGGCCCACAAGTCAGAAGTGGGATGGAGATTGGAACAGAGTAGAGAGAGACGGGGCAGGCAAAGCTAGAAGGAGAAGTCGGTCGGTGGAGAACAGACCACGCCTTCTTGTTAGTTCTCAAAGGGATTGTTCTCATTTAAAGACAGGCTGGGCTGATGGCAGTGAGCAGCTCGCATGTGTTTCTTCATTGCCTGCTCTGGACCTGGCTTTTTGTGTTAATCCCATTTGTCTTCATCTTCACCACAGCCATTGAGTGTGCGTGCTATTATTTACACCATTTAACCACGAGGAAACAGTTAAGGGGTTAGGTAACTTTGCCCAAAGTCACATAGCTAGCAACTGCTAAGTAGGGAATCATCTAAATTCATGATATCACCTGGGACTTAATGAGCGTCTCCTAGGACTTTGTGCAAGACTTAGATTTTGCAGATCATGCCACTGCACTGCGGCCTGGGTGAGAGCACAAAACTCCAGCTAAAAAAAAAAAAAAAAAAAGAAATGCTTCAGTGATGGCTGCTCACCACTGTTGTGACTACATTTGAACACAGCGTGGTGGGACATGATTGGGTCTCCATGGAAACAAAGCTTCCGCAGACTTCTGCTTCCAGAGGAGTCTGCTTCCAATCTCCAAGAATTCACTTCAAACACAGTCTCAAGACTTGATCTGCACTGCATTTTCACACATGAGCCCTCTAAGGCAGTGCAGAGTAATGGCTGGGAACGCAGGATCAGCTGTCGGGCCTGTCTCTGCCATTTACAGAATGGTCACCGTGACAAGTTCTTCCCTCTCTCTGTGCCCTGGTTTATACCTGTATAAAATAGGGCTATTATAGTACTTACCTCGTAAATTTGTTCTAAGTATTACTACATTATTAAACAAAATAAGTTTTAGTTATTATAATTCCTCCCCACCCACCTGTTCCCCTCCTGCTGCCCCGTTCCTAGCACTGGGATGACCAATTCATCCTGGTTTGCTCAGGACTTGTTTTGATTTAGCACTGAAAGCCCAGCATCCTGGGAACCTGACTAAGGTTTAGGGGAGCCAGCATGGTCAGCTGCCCTCCCAAACACTTCAGCCAGAGACATCATAATAGTCCAGAATAACTGGTGGCCAATGGAGCTTGAGATGATTTGAGTCCAAGATTTACACTGATAATTCAAAATCATGACAGTTTTGTGGCCACTGTATACAGAATGAGATAGCTCAGAGGCACAGACAACTCAGCGAAGCCAAAGGCAAGTCCAACTAATTATTTGATTCTGAGCCCTCAAGGTCAGGAGCTGTCTTATTCATCTTTGTATCCCACTCCACACTCATTTAACAAGGGTAAATTGTTAAATGAGTGAATAACAAATCCCAAAACCCACAGTGCAGGCTAGGTGCCATGCCTCATGGCTGTAATCTGAGCATTTTGGGAGGCTGAGGCAGAAGGATCACTTGAGCCCAGAAATTTCAGACCAGCCTGGGCAGCATAGGGAGATCCCGTCTCTACAAAAACAATACCCACAGCGCAGAATGATCTTAAGTCCCAGGCCAGGAGTTGCGTGTTTCAACAAATCTCCAGGGCTGATGTGTTTGTTTGTTTGTTTGTTTGTTTTGAGACAGAGTCTTACTCTTGTCACCCAGGCTGGAGTGCAGTGGTGCAATCTCAGCTCACTGCAACCTCCATCTCCTGGGTTCAAGTGATTCTCCTGCCTCAGCCTCCCAAGTAGCTGGGACTACAGATGCACACCACCATACCTGGCTGATTTTTGTATTTTTAGTAGAGATGGGGTTTCACCATGTTGGCCAGGCTGGTCTCAAACTCCTGACCTCAAGTGATCCACCCACCTCAGCCTCCCAAAGTGCTGGGATTATAGGTGTGAGCCATCACACCTTGCCCAGGGCTGATTTTTTAAGGTCATGTGCTATGAATGACCTTGGCCTGCATCTAAATCTGGTTCTGGATTGAAGTTGGAGTAGGCTGTGCCTCTGGAGGGGGAAATCCCTTCCTGGGAGTGAGATTCTTGCCTGGAAATTCATTCATGAGTCACTGTGTGGTTAAGGATTGATATCGGCTCATACCTGCACTGCAAATCCTGTCTTTAGAACTGGTGTGGTTTTAGAGAGATTTATAGATACATTTACAGGTCATGCCTAATGCATGATGATTCAGGAGGGAAGCCTGCTCCCAAAGAATGCCAGATGGTCTCCTGGGGGCCTCTGCTCACAGCCAAGTGTCCCCTAAGCCCTCAGGCTCCTTATGTATGGGACATGCAGTAGCTTTCAGAACATGGGGAGAAAACATTTCCATTTGCTGGGAATCTGGAGGGCAGGGATGTGGATTGTTCTCAGCGTTCCGAGCTGGAATAGTGGCAGGGCCTTGACACTGTTATGTGCCAGAGAAGAAATGCTATAGGAGACTGATCAGATGCTCACACTCTGGGGTCAAATAGTCCTGGCTGTGCCTCTTACCAGATGTGATGTGAGACCTGGAGAGGTGACTTGCCCTCTCTGAGGCTCAGTTTCCCCATCTGTAAAACGAGGAGAATAATAGTAGTCAAGTAGTTGTGAGGTTTAAAGGACCGAGCCCATGTAAAGATGTGTAATATGGGTCTACTACAGCTCAGAACCCACAGCCACTATTACAGACACACCTTGGAGATATTGCAGCCTCAGCTCCATGCCACTGCAATGAAGTGAGTATTCCAAGTTTTTCTGGTTTCTCGGTGCATATAAAAGTTATATCAGCTGGACACAGTGGCTCACGCCTTTGGGAGACCAAGGCGGGAGGATCACTTGAGCCCAGGAGTTCGAGACCAGCCTGGGCAACATGGCAAAACACTGACTCAACAAAAAAATACAAAAATTAGCCAGGCATGGTGATGCACGCCTGTACTCCCTGCTGCTAGAGAGGCTGAGGCGGGAGACTCGCCATCCCAGGGAGTGAAGGCTGCCAAGAGCTGTGAGCATGCCACTGCTCTCCAGCCTGGGCAGCAGAGCAAGACTATATTTTTAAAAAGTTATGTCTACTATACTGTAGTCTATTAAGTGTGTAAAAGCATTATGTCTAAAATACAATATGCTTACCTTAATTAAACATACTTTATGGCTAAAAAAGGCTAATGATCGTCTGAGGCTTCAGCGAGTCATAATCTTTTTGCTGATGGGGGGGCTCACCTCAATGTTGATGGCTGCTGATGGATCAGAGTGGTAGTTGGCATGGCAGCAGCAGCTTCTTCAAAGAAGACAACGATGAAGTTTGCTACATCGATTGACTCTTTCACAAAAGATTTCTCTCAGTACGTAATGCTGTTTGATGGCAACTTGTCCACAATAGAACTTCTTTTGAACTTGGAGTCAATCCTCTGCAACACTGCATTATCAACTAAGTTTATGTGATACTCTAAATCCTTTGTCGTCATTTCAACAATGTTCACAGTGTCTTTACCTGGAGTAGATTTCATCTAAATAAACCACTTCCTTTGCTCCTCTGTAAGATGCAACTCCTTGTCTGTTTAAGTTTTATCATGAGGTTGCAGCAATTCAGTCACATCTTCAGACTCCACTTCTAGTTCTTTTGCTATTTATATCATATCTGTAGTGACTTTTTCCACCCAAGTCTTGGATCCCTCAAAGTAATGCATGAAGGTCGGAATTAACTTCTTCCAAATGCTATCGATGTAAATATTTTTACTTCCTCCCCTGAATCACAAATGTTCTTAATGGCATCTAGAAATGCCAAATCCTTTCTAGGAGAGTTTCAATGGACTGCTCAGATCCATCAGAGGAATCACTGTCTATGGCAGCTATGGTGTGATCTCGGCTCACTGCAACCTTCGCTTCCCGGGTTCAAGCAATTCTCCTGCCTCAGCTTCCCAAGTAGCTGGGACTACAGGCACGTGCCACCACACCCAGCTAATTTTTTTGTATTTTTAGTAGAGACGAGGTTTCACTGTGTTAGCCAGAATGGTCTCAATCTCCTGACCTTGTGATCCACCCACCTCGGCCTCCCAAAGTGCTGGGATTACAGGTGTGAGCCACCACACCCAGTCAGGAAAAGTTCTTGAAGCAAATTGAAAGTGCTACTCCAGTGAACACACAAAACACACAGAAAGGTAAGTATGCAAAACAGCCTTATTGCTGTTGTGGAGAAAGTTTGAATGGTCTGGATGGAAGATCAAACCAGCTGTAGAAAGTAAAAACTTTCTCTTCAAAGTTTCCCTTCTTGTTAAAGAATAATAAATGTTAGAAATAATAGTTTGTATTAAAGACTTTCTTTAAAGCCATCTTGCTTTTTGCTAATAACTCTTTGTTAAGCTCTATCCTATGTAGCTATTAGACATGCTCACAGGCATGTAGTCCATTCTATGTCATTGAACTTTAACCAAGATATCTGTGCTGGACGCCCTCACAGGCATGTCCCAGCTCACAGCCTATGCCCCTTCCTTATTTAGACTTCCTGTTTCTCCTTTGTTTTAGATTAGGTAATAATATTGTATGATCGCTAAAACTTCTGATTTGATAACTATCTAGGGTTATGTAAGAACATGTACACGTCTTTGATAGACACACCCTAAAGTATTTAAGGGTACAGGGTCACAATGTCTACAACTTAACTCTTGAACAGTTCAGAAAAAAATTAATATGTAGGCTGGGTACAGTGGCCCACGCCTGTAATCCCAGTAGTTTGGGAGGCCAAGGCAGGCAGATCACTTGAGGTCAAGAGTTGGAAACCAGCCTGGCTGACATGGTGAAACACCATCTCTACTAAAAATATAAAACTTAGCTGGGCATGGTGGCATGCACCTGTAATCCGAGCTACTCGGGAGGCTGAGGCAGGAGAATTGCTTGAACCCGGGAGGCAGAGGTTGCAGTGAGCCAAGATGGTGCCACTGCACTCCAGCCTGGGCAACAGAGCGAGCCTCCATCTTATAATAATAATATGTAAATATTGAAAAGTAGTGGAAAGCAAATGTGGCAAAACATGCCTTGGTAAATGTGGGTTGAGGGTATTTAAGAGTTCTTTGTGCTATTTCTGCAACTTTTATGCACAGTTGAAATTATTTCAAAATAAAAAGTAAAGCATACATAAATAAGAGGAAGCTAGGAAGTGACAAAACCATTAACGGAAGAATAAGAAACTGTGCACTTTGGCCAGCAGCCAGCTCCCTGCTGGTTCCCACGTCAGCCGCTCTGAGAAGCCCTCTACCTCCTGGTCCTGTGTCCTCACCATGCCCCCTTGTGGTCAGCCTGGAAAGGCCAACTTGATAGTTAGCAGGCTGCTTCAGATCTGCCACCCACGTGGTGACAAGTCCTGGCACGCTTGCATAAGTGGTACTGAGAAAGGTGAAGGATCCAGGGCAGTGCAGTGGCCAGTGGCAAGCGATGAGGCAGGGGCTCCTATGGCATTGTTTGACCTGCCTGTTACCTTTTTACCTACATGTCTCATGAAGGGATCAAGGAGAAAAGCACTGTTGTCTCCGAAACCACTTCCAGCACTGAGATGCTGCCTTCAGGGGCAAGGATGAACCCGCTCCCCAGAAGAGGAGCAGTGCTTGTTGTCAGACAAAAGAGGGCATTGTTTTCTCCCATGTCATCCTTTGAATTGGCACCGACAGGCTTTGGCTGCCAGCTGTACCCACTGAGTGTGGTTTCACAGATCTGCAAATCCCAAGGGTAGGATTGGGGTGAGGTTAATGACACAGGGGTGGATCATGTCTTTGATACTTTGTTCATCATGGATTTTTCTGCATTAATTTTTGATTTTTCAAAGTACTGCATTGAATATTATTTAGCTTGATTACTGAGTTATTTGGCAACTCCTTAAATTTTGTGCCTGAGGCTAGTGTCTCATTCGCCTTGCCCTAGTCCTGCCTTGACAGATCTAATCCATTAGTCATATCACCACCAGCTCAGAGTTTGCAATTAGGGCCTTTTGTACCTATAAAGAAAGAAACTAGCAAAAGGAATTAATATTAATCCTGAGAACGTAAATGCCTAATTTTTTTTTTTTTTTTGAGGCAGGGTTTTACCCAGTCACCCGGCCTGAAAGACTGGAGTAGAGTGGTGCAATCACAACTCACTGCAGCCTCTAAATCCTGGGCTTGAGCAATCCTCCCACATCAGCCTCCAGGGTAGCTGAAGCCAGAGATATATACCACCATGCCCGGCTCATTTTTCTATTCTTAGTAGAGAAAAGGTCACTGTGTTTCTCAGGCTGGTCTCGAACTCCTGGGCTTGAGTGATATACCCGTCTCGGCCTCCCAAGGTGCTGGGATTACAGACGTGAGCCACTGCACCCAGTCAAATGTCTGCTTTTGATGTCACTTCACAGCTAGCAACTGGAGACCAACTTCTTTGACTCCAAGTCTTGATTTCTTCATCTGTAAAATGAGGATAGCTATTGCTCCTTTGCACAGTTTATTCTGAAGACAGAAAATCACCCCAACTGAGTACCCCTAAGGGCCAGGCACCATGCTGAGTCTGCCCTTTAGTTATAACCTTTCTAAATTTTCACAGCCCTACCATGTAAGAGATACTATTATCCCCATGTTAAAGGTGAGGAAAAGGGCACAGAGAGGTTTGGTTATTTTTCCAAGGCTGAACAGCCAGTAAGTGAAAGTGTATATGCTTTAAGGTCATCAGCATTCCCGACATGAGATGATCCCCATGCCCCCGGCAATATTTGGCAACATCTGTCAAAATTTTTGGTTGTCACAACTGGGGGATGCTATTGGCATCTAGTGGGTAGAGGCAGAGGATGCTGCTAAATGTCCAGTAATGCACAGGATGGTCCCCACAACAAAGTATTATCTGCCCCCAAATGTCGATAGTGCCAAGGCTGAGGAGCCTGCTCTATGCTATGCTCCCAAGTCAGAAAGTTATATGAGGACTTAGCACTTGGTGCTTCAGGAAAGGCAGATATTGTTGTGGTTGTGACTGTTATCACCTTTTGTCTCTATGGCCGAGGGTTCCCATGGTTTCCAGGGAAGCTGAGTTCCCTTGGTACAGTACCCACACTGTGATCAAGAACCCCATCTCTAGGCGAGACATGGTGGCTCATGCCTGTAATCCCAACACTTTGGGAGGCCAAGGTGGAAGGATCGCTTGAGTCCAGGAACTCAAGACCAGCCGGAGCCACATGATGGAATCCTGTCTCTATTAAAAAATACAAAAATTAGCCTGGCATGGTGGCACCTGTGGTCCCAGCTACTTGGGAAGGAGAAGTAGGAAGATTAGATTACTTGAGCCTGGGAGATTGAGGCTGCAGTGAGCTGAGACAGTACCACTGCACTCCAGGCTGGGTGACAGAACGAGAATCTATCTCAAAAAAAAAAAACTTGGTCTCTGGAGTCCATTAGAGCATCATACACCGCATTCAGCAATAACTTATTGAGCATCTGCAACTTGACAGTCCTGTTCCAGGCGGCACAGACACACAGAGGTACCCCTGCTTCTATGCAGCTGCCTGGTGGGGAGACAACAGTAGACAAGGAAACACACAAGGTCAGAGAGAATAAGACATTATAATGCATGCTATGAAGTGACAGACCTGGGTGCCCTGAGAGAGAAGAAGAGGAAAGACTCCTATGGGGTCAGGAGGCCAGGAGGGCTTCTCTGAGGGTGTGACAGTTAAGCTGAACCCTGAGGCCGGAGGAAGGAAGAGCATTGTAGGCAGAGTGAACAGCTGTGCCAAGGCACTGAGCGGAACCGAAAGCCAGGCAGGGGGAGGGGAGACCAGTGAAGGAGTAAGAGGGGAGTAGAGCATTATGACCTGGAAAATGTGGGCAAGTAGAGGCCACATTAAGGAGATTGGTCTTTGACAAATAAAAGACACTAGAAGGGTTTAATCAGAGCAGGCCTGCCCTTCAGAAAGTGACTCTCGAGGTCCAGCACAGCGCTGTGTGGAGGATGGTGTGTAAGGCTGAAACCCAGAGCATGTGTCATCATCTGGAAACAAGCCTGCAAAGGTGAAGTTTGTCAGTTACACAACCTTAACTCACGCACCTTCCTCCCCGCAGACTCTAAGCTGGTTGCGAAACGTGATAATGGAGCATTTTGCATATGTTGCAAAATTAATGCTTATTTATTTTTGGACGAAGACCAGCATCAGTCACTGGAAACACCTGTTTGGATCACGAGGCTTGTCCTCTGCCAGGAGTGGGAACTGTCCTGCAGGCTTCATGTTTCTTCTTGCTGCTTTTGGGTGACTCAGCCTGTGACACTTTTGCTTCTCCTGAAATCTCTGTATCTCACCTTTCTCAAATTCCAAGGTAGCCTTTGCGCAAATCTATCTGTCTCCTCCACTGACTCCTGTCCCATCAAGGCTCATTGTGGGTGGCTGTTGGGGGCCATGTGTCTGAACTCCTGATCCTCATTTCAGCCCATCTATGTGACACGCATGGAGCTCTTCAGTGGGGACTTACTGACCAGGGCAAGAGCTTGAGGCTGTGAGGGGATCTGATTGTCACTGCACAATCAAGGACAGTATTCCCAAGAGTACATGTTGCTCAAGATAGTCTATGAAGAAAGTCTATGAAGAAAAGGGCTCCACAGACAGTAAATCTGTGACACCCTGTTTCAACATAGTTAAGCGGCTTTTTACAATTACAGGACTTTTCAGAACATTTAATATGCTAATGTACATAACAAATCTCCAAGAAAGAGTGACACATATTTATCCTCCCTTCCAGGTGCATCTTGCAGACTGGTATTTGCAAGTATACGCAGCAGGAAACTTCCTCCCGAGGATGGAGACCCCTGGGCTGTCAGCAGGCATTAGGCAAGTGTCTGCTTTTCCTTCTGGGCTTTCGGCTCCCAGGAGGGCTGCCTCAAAAGTCCCAATTCCCAGCCAGAGAAGCCAACTGAAGGATGAGACAGAGGGTTTCTGCCTTTCCTGGGTCCTCCAGTACTACGGGGAGAGTTTGAAGTGAACCTTCTGGAGGTAGGGTCAATGACTCTTGGAGGTAGGCGAAAGCTTCCCTTGACTCAGCGGCACACAAAGACAGAAAATGTGTTTGCATGGGCATTGCTTAACCTGCTTAAAAGAACGAAAATCTCTTAGCACTTTTTTCTTCCTCTATACTTACTAAAGAAGTACATGTTTTTGTAAAAAAAAAAAAGAAAAAAATCAAACCATACACGAGTGTCTACAGTAAAAAGTGGAAGTCCTCCTTTCACCTCCTGCCCTGCATCCCTCCTTGCACCCTGCAGTGTTCCATATTAAGGTTTTAGTATGCCGGTTCGGTGGGCGAGAAGGTTACTCTGGAGTCAGAGTGACTGGGCTCGAATCTCAGCTTTGCCACATACTAAATTCTGTATCCTTGGGCACAAGCCTGTTTGCTCATCTCTAATAGAACGTAGCCATAGGAAGGGCTTGGGTGGTATGGAGTGAGATCAAACACAGAAAGCCCTAACACGGCACCTGTATCTATTTGGATTCAGTTAAATTTGGCTTACAATTTTCCTTCCAGAGTCCAGGCGTTTTTGTAAATGTCCAATTTCGGCTAGGCACGGTGGCTCATGCCTGTAATCCCAGCACTTTGGGAGGCTGAGGCGAGCGGATCACCTGATGTCAGGAGTTCGAGACCAGCCTGACCAACATGAAGAAACCCAGTCTCTACTAAAACAATACAAAAAAGTTAGCCAGGCATGGTGGCTCATGCCTGTAATCCCAGCTACTCGGGAGGCTGAGGAAGAAGAATTGGTTGAACGCAGGAGGCAGAGGTTGCAGTGAGCCGAGATTGCACCATTGCACTGCAGCCTGGGCAACAAGAGTAAAACTCCAACTCAAAAAAAAAAAAAAAAGTCCAATTTCATGCAGTGAATATGCTAATTAGAGAATGGGGTCCATCTCTTCAATTTGTTCATGTGAATCTTTTAAGTCCTCAAGGCCAGTTTCTATATGTAGAAACCACTATTTATTGGTTTACTTTATTTTTTTCAAGTTAATACTCAAATTATCAAAGCTGGAAGTGAAAAAACAGGTAAGTTGACTTTATTCTACACATCAGCTTGTTTTTGATATCTAGGACTTTGATGGAATGATTGCTATCTTAGAAAATGCCACACCTCCATAAATATATACACCTTCTATGTACCTGCAAAAATTAAAAATTAAAACAATGTGTTAAAAGAAAAAAAAAAAGAAAATGCCATGCTTTTAAGTTCAGCTCACAAATGTTCTCATTATTTTTATAAATCCAGCTAGGATTTCCAGATAAAATACAGGTTGCCCAATTAAATAAGAACTACTCCAAATTCAAACTACCTACTGTTCTGTATTTTTATTTGTTAAATCTTCCAACCCTAAACCCAACCCTAAACACCTAAATAATTACTTATAAGGGGTTTGTGGTTGATTTATAAACATTTGAAACTTTATTTAATATACCCTATTTCCTTTTAAAAGTTCTTCAATTGTCTGAACTAACAAAAAAGCTACCTTTAAAAAATACTAAATCATTTGAATCCTAATAAATTAAATAAGCAAAACACTGCTAACCCAAATTGCTTATAAATGTTCTAGAACTGTATTCAGACTAAGGTTTCAATGTAAAGTCATGAATCTGAATCAAACCCTACAACTGCACATTTTATAAGAGAGTTACAAGATTTTCTCTTTAGTAGGCCAAGAAGCTCTAAGTCCATAAAATACCATATATTTCATCTTAAAACACACAAGAACATTATACCATGGCTCTGAGTCTCTTAAACATTTCTACACTTAATTCTAAATCTTTTTCTAGTTGGAAGATGCCCATTTGCCAAGAAAGACAATTAACCATTCCCTAGAGCTACTTTTTCCTGAGACAGAATCTCCCTCTGTCACTCAGGCTGGAGTCCAGTGGTACAATCTCGGCTCACTGCAACCTCCACCTCACAAGTTCAAGCCATTCTCCTGCCTCAGCCTCCCAAGTAGCTGGGATTACAGGCATGCGCCACCACGCCTGGCTAATTTTTGTATTTTTGGTAGAGACAGAGTTTCACCATGTTGGCTAGGTTGGTCTCAAACTCCTGACCTCAAGTGATCTGCCCACCTCAGCCTTCCAAAGTGAGGCACTGCGCCCGGCCCAGAGCTACTTTTTACCAGAGATTCAACCAGGCCTGTGGTTTTAGACAACAGGGAGATTCATTGCAGCATGAACTCAGGAAACCATTTCCTTCCATGTACTATTTGGGGTTATCTTCTAGAATTCCTGGCATGCTTAGTCAGGATGCTGCCTGGCTGTATGTTGGGGAGATATATGTGTGTGTGTATATATATATACATATATGTATATATGTGTGTGTGTGTGTGTATATATATGTGTGTGTGTGTGTGTGTGTGTGTGTGTGTGTGTGTGTATAATTTTCTCTGAGGCTATGGCCACAGACCCTTCACCTTGAGAGGGGATGGTCCGGAGATCACGATGCTGACTTCGAGTTGTTCTCGTTCCTACCCTTTTCACAGAAGAATTATCTTTGCCAAAGTCCATTAATATACCTTGATTGGATTTTGCTTTTTTTTCTTTTTGCTTTACAGATCTTCATAGTTTCCTTCCTAAATCTCTAAAAATCATTTTGCTTGAGCCGAAATCCTACAGTTCTTACAAGACCTTTTTCTCCCATGGTCACACAACTCTCGCCAACATTAAATTAATATCAGCTTGAATCATGGGTCTCTCCATGGGTTTCACAGGCTATTTGCTCTCAAAGTCAAGGGAAATTTTCCTCATCCATTTGATCAGATCCCCATTGCTTTCTCTGGCAACGCACTGCTAGAATTTGTACAGCAAAACCGCCTAAAAAATTAAGTAATTCAAACTACACTTGACCTTACTTTACACCACCAGGGCAATTAGAGTCACAGTCTGGGTGTGTCTGAGGACAGTGGGCCACCAAATCCCAGTGATTTAGAGAAAATCCAGCAGAATTTCCCATGCCTCCTGCCTCATTGTCCCCCAGCAGAAGGTTCCGTCACCCCAGGTGCCCTCTAGGGTGGACCACTTCCGAGTTCATCCACTGTCAGGAAGAGGCACATGGCATGCAACCGCAGGCCCGATGACTAGATGTCAGAGCTGGCTCCCGGTTGGGATATGAGTGACTTTGTGGAGGATGGCGCCTAAATGAGGCATGCCAATTTCCGCACCAGGCTGACGAACATAAGGGCTCCTAAAAGGCTAGCCCAACGTATCTGTATTTCCTTGGGGATTAAAACCCATGATCTTCAGTTCCTCAGGGAACTGAAAGTTGCATGAGAAATCCAGTAATTCCTGTTATCTGCAGGCTTTATAAGACAGTGGAGCCTGTGGAGGTGGCCAGAATCCTGCATTCCAAGCACTGCTGTCTTCTCACAGAGTCTTGAAGCCAGAGCAGCGCCAGGATGTCACGGGAGCTGGCCCCACTGCTGCTCCTCCTCCTCTCCATCCACAGCGCCCTGGCTCTGAAGATCTGCTCCTTCAACGTGAGGTCCTTTGGAGAAAGCAAGCAGGAAGACCAGAATGCCATGGATGTCATTGTGAAGGTGAGCCACTTTCCTGGGACAAGGATCCCAGACACCCCTCAGGCCCTCTCTCCTATCTTCAGACTTTAAGAGATGCAAGGAACTTAAAGTTAGCCCTTAGGGGGAAGGTAGCAGCTGGTTTGGAACAATAACCACTTCAACTCTCTCTGCCTCCTGCCATCATCTGAAAACAGAGGTGATAACAATCCTCCAGGATGGCTGGGGGGACTGCAGGAGTTGGCAAGCGGAAAGCGCTTAATGTAGTATCTGGCTCATTATACGTTCCAGGTAAGGGTTGGCTGTTATGATTTTTATTGCCATTTATTGAATGCCTGTATCAGGCACTATAAGCACATGATTTCATTTCATAATCTTTATGAAGAGGGACTATTACTCCCCAGGCAGAGGTGGTGAACAAAGAAAGATGAAGTAACCTTGTACAGCTGGTCCTTTCACCAGCAAAGTCCAGCTCCTTTTTCTCTTTTTCTTTTTCTCTTTCCTTCTTTCTTTCCTTCCTTCTCTTTCTCTCTCTCTTTCTCTTTTTTTATTCTTCCTTTCTCTTTTTCTTTCTTTCCCTTCCTTCCTTTTTTCCTTCCTTCCTTCTCTCTCCCATCCTCACTATCCCTCTCTCTCTTTCTCTTTCTTCCTTCTCCTCCTTCCTTCCTCTCTCCCTCTCCTCTACTCCCCAGCTCCTTCCACCTTCACTTACACTTTCCTTGGGTGATATACCCAATGTCTGGGGACACCGCTTGCTTTCTCTGGAGTCAGTTGACTCCCTTTATCCTACAGGTTAATTTATTGTTGATGCTGGCAACTTAACCCTTTCCCAGGACTCTGGAGGGGTACTTATTACCTTAGGAAACCTGAGGCACTATGGTGTGGTGGGGGGGGCCAGGAGCCCTGGGTTCAGATCCCACTTGCCAGACTTATGGGCTCGGGAGTCCCTGCACCTCTCTGAACCACCAGCTTCTCGCAGTAAAATGGTGCCCACGCCCAACTGCCACCTGTAGCACCAGCTGGTGAAGAGAACTCAGGGTGCCTGAGGCACCCAGCACGGCCTGCAACAAGGCGGGTATTCACGAGCCAGAGCCACTGCTGTTGCTCTCACTGGGAAGGAGGATTGGAGTGAGGACTGGCAGGCTCTGTTATTACTTGGACGAGCCTCTTAGATCCGGGTGGCCCTACCCTTTGGGAGGTACCCAAGGCCTTCTAGATGGTGTCATTTAACCAGGATAGCAATGCCAAGCCTGTGGGAACCATGACAAGGTTGTTCAATGGGAAACCCTGACATGCAAGGAGATGACGCTCCCACTTCACACACGGCCCGTGGAGCCTGGGCAGCCACTGAGTTCCCATCTCCTTCCTCACCGATGCAGCCCATCATGGGGGCTCGAACTCTGCATCTCCCCGGAGCAGCCGTGTCCTGCAGGGCGCGTCCAAAGTCCTTGTCAACGCTGCCCCACCCTCCCCACCCTACCAAAAGGCCATCCCCAAAGCACTGCAAGAGCCACCCAACAGGGCACTCACAGTCACCCAAGAATGCCAGGCATTCAGAATAGGATTATCTCCAGCGCCCATTGACTAAGCACCTCCTATAGGCCAGGAATCCTGTGTTCTTATTTAATACTGTGACTTAGGTGGTGTTGCCCCCACTTCATAACAGAAAACTGAGGCTGAGGGTAACCCCTTATCCAGGTTTCCATAGCCAGGAAGGGGAAGAGCTGGGATCAAACACCCCTCTGCAACCTAGCCATAGAAGCTGAGATGCCTTCTCCACTCTTCCATCCCATTTATCACTTCAGAGACTCAGCAGCGTCATGCTGCCATCATTCTGACCTGCACTGGGGAGGCTGGAGAGGGAGGGAGGCCTGCCTTCTCCATCTTGGGGTGGCCCCCGCATACCATGGGCAGCCGTCCAGATGCCGAACCCTGTCTGGCCAAGTCTCCTCTGTCTGTGTGTTCTCCGGTATGTCCTTAAAGAACAGAGCTTGTTCATCCAGCAAAGGCTCATTGAAGCTAGACCTTGCATCAGACACGTCAAGGCACTGAGGATGTGGCAGTGGCTGTGGGAGGCATTGCCTCCCTCTACATGGAGCTTACTGCAGAGGGCAATTATCATTTCAGCAGTGCGTGCTATGTGCCAGGCCCTTAATGGGCAGTATCCTGTTCAGTCTCCCAGCCACTCTGATTATTGTGCGCATTTTGCAGAGGAGGCAAATGGAACTCAGAGAGGTGAAGTGAGTTGCCCAAATAGTTGTGAAGCACACGATTGGCAGAGGGAGGATTGGAGCCCAGGCTCTTCCCACCACGCTGAGCTGCTCCCTGCTTAGAGGCATGAAACAGGGTTTCACAAGCCACCCTCTGCCTCACATCTTTCTTTTCTTTCTTTCTTTTCTTCCCTCATTTATTTATTTACTTATTCTTTCTTTTTTCTTTTCCTTTCTTTTCTTCCTTCCTTTCATTCTTTCTTTCTCTTTATTTTTCTCTTAATTTTTCTATCTTCTTTCCTTCTTCCTTCCTCTTTCTCTTAATTTTCCTTCCTTTCTTTCCTTCCTTTCTCTTCTTTTTCCTTTCTTTCTTTTCCTTCCTTCCTTCTTTCCTTTCTTTCTTTTTCCTTTCTGTCCTTCTTTCTTTCTCTCTCTTTTCTTTCTTTCCTCTGTCTCTCTCTTCCCCTCCCTCCCGTCCTCCCTCTCTTTCTCTCTCTCTGCCTTTTTTTTTTTGACAAGTTCTTGCTCTGTTGCTCAGACTAGAGTGCAGTGGTGCAATCACTGCTCACTGAAGCCTTGACCCTCTGAGCTCAAGCAATTCTCCCATCTCAGCCTCCTGAGTAGCTGGAACTACAGGAGCATACCACCACAATGGCTAATTGAAAAAAAAAAAAAAGTTTTTTTAAAAAAAAGATTGTAGAGATGGGGTCTCACTTGTTACCAGGCTGGTTTCAAAGTCCTGAGCTCAAGCTCCTCCTGCCTCAGCTTGCCAAAGCACTGGGGTTACAGGCGTGAGCCACTGTGCCTGGCCAGCCCCAGATATTTCAAGACCCTTCCAGACTATCTCTTCCCCTCTCCCCAGGGCCGCTTATAACACACCTTGATGGATTCTCTCAACACTAGGCGTGCACAACGCAGAAATTCCTCTTCCCCTCCTGTGAACAGAGTCAGGAATTTGGCCTTAGTCAGGGAAACGTCAGTGTTTCAGGTCTCAGCCCTGGAAGGTTCCTTCCCTGGGGCTCTCTTGAGGAGATGGAACCAGGGCAAGTATATTTTTCCTGGTCTGAAATTTGAGCAGGGAGAATATGTGTCAAGAGAGATTTGAAAATGGAATATTTTGCTGGGCACAGTGGCTCATGCCTGTAATCCCAGCACTTTAGGAGGCTGAGGCAGATGGATCACCTGAGGTCGGGAGTTCGAGACCAGCCTGGCCAACATGGCAAAACCCTGTCTCTACTAAAAATACAAAAATTAGCTGGTGTGTGGTGGTGCATGCCCATAATCTCAGCTACTCAGGAGGCTGAGGCAGGAGAATTGCTTGAACCAGGAGGTGGAGGTTGTGTTAAGCTGAGATTGCACCACCGCACTCCAGCCCGGGAGACAGAGTGAGACTCCATCTCAAAAATAAATAAATAAATATAGGGGTCAAGAAGGTGCTCTGTGGTGTAGATAACTTGTTGTCCCATATTCACTCCGTGTTCAAATTACTAAACCTTGTGGAGCCTCAGAGTACTCAACTACACTGGTATTGAGGACTAGCATTAAAGAGTTACCACGAAAACTGATGAGTCAGTGATAAGTAATAACTCTCATGAACCCCTCTGTGTGCCAGGCACTGTATAAGCATGTTGTATAAGACAACTCATTGCACTTATGTTAAATAAGTTAGTTGGAAATGCACCTGTCATGTCCCGATAAATGTTGCCTTCCAGAAAAGTGTGGCAGTCACAGTGACTAAATTAGCAGGCTGACTTGGCCAGCAGCTTCCAGCTCGCAGGAGAGCCCTGTGTGGCAGATGCTATGGAGTTTAAGCTGTCCGTGGAAGGCCCCAGCCTTAGGACATTGTTCTACTCCTCAGTCACTACGCAGGTGGAGCTCCTGCCTAGGGCACCCTCCTAAAGGCTGAACCCCCAATCACAGAGGCACCCGGACAGGTGAGTGCTGGTGTCTCTCCCCACGCGATCCTTCTGAAGATGAAACTGTAGCGTGTGCTCTGGAAATAGAGGACCACTGGCGTAACCCTCCTACTCCAGGTCTTTGCAGGCTGTGTAAGAGGACATAATTAACCTTGGGGGCCAGGCACGGTGGCTTATGCCTGTATTTCCAGCACTTTGGGAGGCTGAGGTGGAAGGATCACTTGAGGCCAGGAGATTGAGGCTGCAGTAAGTTATGATCACACAGCTGCACACCAGCCTGGGTGACAGAACAAGACCCTGTCTCAACAAAAGAAATTAACCTTGGGGATGCCTTGTCCTTGACCAACGAATCTTGTGACATTGAGGCCATCAGGATCCCATACACGGAAAGGCCCCTGTGTTCACAAAGGGCTGTGGGCTTGGTCTGCACCCTGCGCTCCAGGCTGTTGCTCACCTTGAAGGAGCCTCTCCTGCATTCTTTTCTCTCTGAGTGCCTTCTCGTCTTTCAGGGCCCATTTAAATAACACCTCCACCTTGGAGCCCTTCCCAATCCTTCCAATAGAAGCTCTTAATTATTCCTCAACACTTCTACAGCTTGTGACATTTATTTAGCGCAGGATTTTTCCCCTCACATTGTAGCCAGCTGTTTGCATTTGTCTCTCTTGCTGGACTATGTGTCTTCAAGAGCAGGGAATGTATTTTAACATTTCACTATGGTGGGCTTTGTAGTCACGCAGACCTGAGTTCAAATCCTGGCTCTACTACCTAATCTGGCTGTGTGACTTTAAGCTAGTCAGTCAACCACTCTGAGCTTGCTTTCTGCTGGTGTTTAATGGGCTAATAAGCATAGTGATCACATAGGGTTCTTGTGAGGCTCGGAGTAGGTTTGCAGTAAATGTCAGCTTTGATGATTATTATCATTATAATGATACCTCTTTATTTCTAATCCAGTCTGTTACCTTGGCTTACTAAGGGCTCAATCAACATTTCTTATTATTATCATAATTATTTAAGCAAAGCCAAGAGGCAGGATGTTGTGGGGAGGTCATGAGCACAGGCTCTGGGCTTGAATCGCATAGGTTCAAGTCCTGCCTTGGCCATTCTAGCAGGGTGACCGGGAGTGTAATTCGCTAATTCACTCAACTTTCTCTGAGCCTCAGGCTCCTCTTTAAAACGTACATAAAAAAGGACCTGCCTCAGGGAGTCCTTCATTTAGTTCAGAGAAGAAATTATTTTAATAAGCATGCAGTGCAATACTTAAAAACAGTAAGTCTCCAATAAAAGGTTTTATCTATCTATAGTAAATGACCTCAAACCCCTGCGAATTCTCTTTCTTGCAGGTCATCAAACGCTGTGACATCATACTCGTGATGGAAATCAAGGACAGCAACAACAGGATCTGCCCCATGCTGATGGAGAAGCTGCACGGGTAACATGGGGAAGAATGGGCCCTCTAGGGCTCAAGGTCAAGTGCAAGGGCATCTGAAAGCCCCCAGGAACTGAAAGTCATGTGAGATCTCGCACTTGGCCACCAGTTCACACAGCCAGTGCTGCCCAGGATTCCAACTCCCTTAGCCACGGTCCTGAGAATGTTCAATCAGCTGATTTCACGATGATAAAACAGAATAGGGGAAATAGATGAGGGGTCTGGAAGAAATAAATGAAAAAAAGCAGACAAGACTGAGCTAAAAAGTAAAATTATGAAGATGTTGGAAAAAAGAGAAAAGATTAACCAACAATAGAAGAAAGATCAGTAAAATTATGATATGCTCACACACTGGAATGTTATGTAGCTGTTAAAAATCATGCTGGTGGCCAGGCACGGTGCTGTGTGTCTAGCATGCCTATAGTCTCACCTACCTGGAAGGCTAAGGTGGCAGGACTGCTTGAGCCCATGAGATTTAGGCTACAGTGAGCCATGATCACCCCACTGCACTCCAGCCTGGGCCACAGAGCAAGACTGTCTCTTAAAAAAAATCATGCTTGCTGCAGAATCACTTAGAGCTAAAATTCAAGCATAGAAGAATGGCTGCAATATGTTGAAAAAAAGCAAGTTGAGAATTGTAGGTAAAATAGCCCATTTGAGTCATCATGTTAGATGAACAAGGGTCTATCTGTGTTTCCATGTGCACAGAAGATGAAAGACTGGAAGGATCCTCTCCAAACTGTTAATAGTGGCTACCTCTGCGGGGTGTGATCAGAGAGCTGTGGTGAAGGGGGCTAGTGAAGGCATGGGGGGCACTTGCTTTTTATTTTAGTACTTTTTTTTTGAGACAGAGCCTCACTCTGTCACCCAGGCTGGAGTGCAGTGGCAAGATCTCAGCTCACTGCAGCCTCCGCCTCCCAGGTTCAAGCAATTCTCCTGCCTCAGCCTCCCAAGTAGCTGGATTTACAGTCATGCGCCACTATGCCTGGCTAATTTTTGTATTTTTCATAGAGTCGAGGTTTTGCCACATTGCCCAGGCTGATCTTGAACTCCTACCTCAAGTGATCTGCCCGCCTTAGCCTCCCACAGTGCTAGGATTACAGGTGTGAGCCACTGCATCTGGCCATCTCAGCAAGACACACTTAATAGGGAATTTTGAACAAATGCCATGTCTGAGTGTTGGGCGAGGGTGAGATGGTAGATCCTGGTGCTGTCACCCTCCAGCCTCAGGGCTTACCCATCACAGGGAAGGAATGTGAGGACAACTATAGAAACAGGCAAGAATCCATGTCAATCTGCTTCCCTTATAGTGGGGGAACTAAGGAGGGGGACCTGCCTGAGTCACCCAGCCAGTAAGTGGCCGAGCCCACCTTTGACCTTGCATCATGTCTGATCTCATAGCCAGTGTTCTATTCTTTGTCACCTCAGCCTTCCTTGGAGTGGCCCCAGTCAGGTTTGTGGGAGACTGAGGGAACAGGTGAGCTCCAGGCATCTCCACCACAGTCAGTGTGGGGCGAGTCTTTTCACCACCAGTGATCTTGGCACTCCCCAACCTGTCTAGACTGTCGTGGACTCCAGGCAGAGCCAAGTCTGTTTGTCCCCTTATCCCCCACAAGCCAGGATGGGCCTTAGTCACTTTGCAGCTGAGTCAGCAGAAGCAGTTTGCTAACTCAGGACTTGGCAGGCGAGGTCTAAACCACGGCCAGCCTCCCCAAAGGGGAAGCCTGGTAGAACCTACCGTCTACACTCCAGGGGCCCCAGGGGCTGGGTCCGCCTTAGAATAATGCATCTGAAGTCCCGGGAATTTCCGTAAGGTCTTAGTTGGCCCCTAAACACCCCCTCTGCTTTTTTTCCAACTGAACCTGAGAATCCACTGCAGCTTTAGACATGCCCTAGATCTTTCTGTGAGCAGATAGAGTGTAACTGTGTTAGGCGCTGCCCAGAGTGGAGTTATCAGCAGGTTTGGCAAACACACAGAGCCTAGTTTCCCTGGTACAGGTGAGGGGCAAGGCCATGGCTGTATCCCCAGCACCCAGGATATAAACAAGCGAGTTGAAATCATGGCCCCAAGGCTTGTGAAAAAATGCCTGGGGGTTTTCAGAGGAGAGAATTTTCCTGCTCATGATAAATGCTCAGGGGTCTTTCATGGACATAGACAGGTGACCTGAAGAAGTTTATTCCACCAGAAAGCATGAGCTGCAGCTGCAGCCATGGGCATGAGCAGGGTCAGGGGCTGATTCTGGCTCAAATCGTCTTCTAGGGTCTCAATGGCCTCCCACAGGTTCAGGCCAAAGCATGTGGGTTTGGGGGTCAGTTGGATCTGGGTTCAAATCCCAGCTTTGCGCTTGCAAACCATAAAAAGGGGCTAGTGATAATACTGTCCTCATAAGGCAAGAAATAATGGCTATAAAGATCCTGGCAGATGCCACATTCCAGTCAATCAACGGTGGCCCTTCTTACTGGACTCAAAGGTTATGATGAACATTGGCTCTTCCACGTAATGCCATGGGGCGTATGGAGGCAGATTGGAAAGAGGGGAACATGTACAGTAAGGGAATGTTTATTCCTTAAGAGTTAGTGTGAAATCTTTGTTTTCTAGAAACTCAAGGAGAGGCATGAGGTACAACTATGTGATCAGCTCTCGGCTTGGAAGAAACACATATAAAGAGCAATATGCCTTTCTCTACAAGTAAGTATCATCTATGCTCCCTGGAACACGGCCACTAATAAATCGTGAATTGAATCAAAATGCACGTCCTTTCTTCAAAACTGAATTTTGATCTCTAACGAATTCTCTATGTTGATTAAAATAATTGCTGACAAAACTGGGGGTTTATGCAAAGTATTAACTCTTCGAGCTGAAAACACAAGGGGTCTCCTAACACCTCATTTGTTGGTTGGCTCAATGGTTGCCGGGCCAGGAGTTCTTCATTCCTCATAGTCAAGTCCTGGCCCAGGGCAGGAAACCTGAGGTGCCCAGCACAGCTAATTCCTGAACTTCGTATTCTTTTCTTCTTACTAGTAATTTCTTTTTTTTTTCCTTTTGAGACGAAGTCTCAGCTCACCGCAACCTCCTCCTCCAAGTTCAAACGATTCTCCTGCCTCAGCCTCCTGAGTAGCTGGGATTAAAGTTGCCTGCCATGATGCCCAGCTAATTTTTTGTATTTTTAGTAGAGACAGGGTTTCACCATGTTGGCCAGGCTGGTCTCGAACTCCTGACCTTGTGATCCACTTGTCTCGGCCTCCCAAAGTGCCAGGATTATAGGTGTGAGCCACCGCACCCAGCCTTACTAGTAATTTCTTAAGTCTGAAC